>VBVQ01006252.1:0-10002 GCA_011636635.1 Tetramorium simillimum | reverse complement strand
GACTCGTGCGTGCGTGGGCGTGCGGCCCGCCGCACTGGCGCGAAATGTGCAGCCCGCTGCACTGGCGTGAAATAATTACACGCTCGCGCTCGCGTTTATTCCCGGCGGTTTTAATTAGTGACGAGGAGGGTGAGGCGTATCGTCACATCACCCCCCTCGTTAAGAATGAAATTGAAATTTAAAAAAAAATTAATTTAAAAATTAATTTAGTGGTGGCAGAAATACCTCGGTCGTCCCCTTGGATCGAACCGGACGACCCATTTTCCGGTTTCGGTACGGATCCGGTATTTTTTATTTCGAGCTCCTGGGTAGAAGGGGACGTCGTGTTCTTCGCCGGTGGGTAGGCGCACCTTGATGATTCTAGGTAGATCCTGGACAGGCGCCGTGGCGGTGGTGATGACGGTTCTCTCGGGTCCGATGGTGGTTGCCGCGATGATAGCCATGGGTGACGGTTGCTGCTGTCGAATCGGCATCTCGTGGGCTGCGTTGGTTGGTTACGGGCGAGGCTCGGTTGCGACTGATGTCTGCGGGGCATATTTTGGCGTGCTGGCCGGTGTGGGCTCTGGTCGTCGCGGTTCCCGGACAGGCGAGACGGCGGTTGATTCTCTCGATCGTGAAATGCTGGTAGGCGCGTGTGGGCATTTAAAGTTCCATGATCGAGAGTGTTCCGAAGCAGGTTTTGGTAGGAATGGAGCATCGGCCTGCTTCGTCTGAGCCGTGATTGTCGGCCGAGAAATCGGCGAAATGTTATTTCGCTTTTTTATGCCGGTAGCCGTGGATTTTGCGACAGGCATAGGCTTTACGGCAGGTGCGAGCCTTGTGGTAGGCGCGGATTTTTCTATAGGCGCGGACTTCTTGACAGGAGTGGCGAATGGGCGTTTAAAATCCCATGATGGTCGTGATCGGGCTGTATTGTCCGATGCTTTTGTAACCGATTTTGATGGTATATCGGTTGCGAATTTACGCGCCGTCGTTGGCGGTATGTCTGACCGTTTCTCTGCTGGCTGAGCGCCAGCAGGCGCAGATTTTGCTGCATGCGAAATCTTAATGGCAGCCGTGGACTTTGCAACAAGCGCGAGAGGACGTTTAAATATTGGAAATGTCGGACGTTTCCTCTCTTTCGGGTCCGCGGTTCTGCGGCGAGCAGGCCGCAACGGAATGGGTTCCGTAAAGATCATCGCCTTACGGCGATTTTCGGCATCGCCACGTTGTATGATTGTGCCCACCTTGGGCACTTTGTGCAGTAAAACGGACGCTACGATTGGGGTAGCACCCCCGGAATCGTCGTCCGAAAGATCGGATAAATCCGAGAGATGTTCGCCGAATAAGTCTCTTAGGACTTGTCTCGCTTCCTTAGCCTTTTCCATTATGGATTTGCAAAAGGAAATGTGACCGTGCTCCGGAGCGACTCGTTTATATATCCGCGACTGACCGCGAGATTGGTCAGTGGTCGAGTGGTGGGGGAAAGTTACGGATTTTTGGCAAACCGCCCCTGATTGGTTTGCGGGGGTGTCTCGGCGCGCGGCCCGTGATTGGTTCGCGGGGGAGTCGCCCGCGAGACGTCGCCGAGGTAACATCGCGTCTTCGCGGGGTGTCTCGACGCGGCGGTGAAAATTTGCGGGGCGGCGCGAGGCTCGCCGAGGCTCGCCGAGTCGCGGCGAAGCCGGCCGAGCGGCGAAAATTTAATTGCGGCGTGGGATCACGGGGGCGCTTCTTGGTCCCCGGGCTCGTCGTCCAGATCTGACAAGGAACCGAATAGCTCGGTGAGCTCTCTGTGCAGCGCGGCGGTGGTGTCAGCCGCTGCCTGATATACTCGTTCCTGCCGGGAGCTGGTGGTTCGGGACCGAATCGTCGGTGGCGGCTTCCCTCGTGTCTCGAGGCTATATGACGGTCGCGTGTTGCGAGGGATGGTCTCCGGCGGTCTTCTGCTCCTCGGAGTAGCTTCTGGTGGCCTGACGCTTCTCGGTATTGCCGGGGGTCGGCGGATCGCTTTCTCTAGCTGCTTTCTTATGCTCGGCATTTTGGAAGCGACTGTGTCTCCCGAGTCGGTTTCGGGCCCGTTATATACCCTGTTCCTTTTATTTGCTGTGAGCGACATCCCCAACGCTCTTTAAGTCTTTCACATGCGCGATGCCTGCTATTCTTCCGTTGGCGTGTTTTAGTTGCATGATTACCGGGGACAACTGTCGGTGCACCGTGTATGGCCCTAAGTATTTTGGCGCGAGTTTTCCGGCAAAACTTTCTTCGGCCTTGGACAGCGGGTGCTCCCGGCGCATGACCTGCTCGCCGATCCCGTCGTCACAGATTGTTGTACTTGCTCTGGCGGGCCGTGGCCTCTTCTTGTAGGCGGGCGATGAGGCGGTATTCCTCGCGCAAATTTTCAAGTTGGCGCAGGCGCGCCGTCGGTTCTGCCATCTTGGCGTCGGTGGCAAGCGGCTCTTCGTACCGGGCGCGTAGTGTTCCCGGCGCAATTAATTCCCGCCCGTATGTCAGTTTGGCGGGCGTACATCCCGTGCTCTCTTGTACTGCGGTGTTGATCGCGAACACCAGCTGCGGCAGGCGTTGGTCCCAGCGTCGGTGGTTAGCCCCGACGAATTGCGCGACCATTGTCTTGAGCGTACGATTGGCCCGCTCTACGGGGTTGCACTGTGGCGAGTACGATTGTGTTTTCCGGTGATCGATGCCGGTACGGGCCAGCATTTCCGCGAACTCCCGGCTCTCGAATTGTCGCTCGTTGTCCGTGATGATGCGTCTGGGGCATTCGTGCGGCCAGACGATGTCCTTTTCTATCGCCTTTGTGACCGCGGTGGCGGTTGCTTGGCGAAGCGGTCGGGCGGTGATCCATTTGGTAAACACATCCTGGCTCACTAGGATCCACCGGTGCCCTTCTGACGATCTTGGCAACGGTCCGATTAAGTCGATCGCGACCACTTCGTTCGGTCCTTCTACTCTCGCGTGGTGCAATAGTCCAGCGGTCGCCCTTTGCTGTGGTCTATATCGCCTGCAATTCTCGCAGCGGCGGATGTACTCGGCGGCTTGGCGGAACATGCCGGGCCAGTAATAGCGTTGCGTCAGCCGGGCCGCGGTTTTTGTGATGCCCAGGTGTCCGGCGGTTGCCTCGTCGTGGCATTCGGTGAGTACTTGTCCTCGTAACGGCTTTGGTACGCAGAGTTTCCACGCGGTTGCGTCCGTCTCTTCCTCCGTTGAGTGTCGCACGTGGAAGTGGCGGTACAGATTTCCGTCCTGTACTCGGTAATCCGGGTGTAGTTGCGGCTCCTTCCGTACGGCCTCCAGCATCCTTCCGTACCACGGGCACATCTCGGCGGGAGTGATTGCCGCTAATTCTTCAGCCGCGCCTGCGGCATCCTCCCCCTCCGTTAGGGGATCGCGCGACAGTGCGTCCGGCACGTAGTTGAGCGTCCCCTTTCTATACTCCACGGAGAAGTCGTGTTGCTGGAGCGCGACCGCCCATCTCGCCAGCCTCCCGGACGGGTTTTCCAGCGATCGCAGCCAGCGGAGTGAGAAGTGGTCGGTGACGACCTTGAAGTTGTATCCCTCCAGGTAGGGCCGCATCTTCTCTATGTCCCATACTACGGCCAGACATTCTTTTTCCGCGGCCGAGTAGTTCTTTTCGGCGGCTCTCAGGGCGCGGCTGGCATATGCCACCATTCTCTCTTGTCCCTCGACTTCCTGTGTCAGCACTGCTCCTAGGCCCACATTGCTTGCGTCGGTCTGCAGTACGAACGGTGTGGTAAAGTCGGGGCACTGCAGGACCGGTGCGGACGCGAGGTAGCCTCTTATTTTCTCGAAAGCGGCCTGCTGCCGGACTCCCCACTCCCAGCGGGCTTTCTTGTTTAGGAGTTCGTTCAATGGTGCGAGAACGGTCGCCACTCCCGGAATGAAGCGTCGGTACCAAGATACCATACCGAGGAATCGGCGGAGTGCAGGTAACGTTGTGGGTGGCGGTATCTCTAGTATCGCCTTGACCTTGTCTGGATCGATTCTTAGTTCATCCCTGTCTATCACGTGGCCGAGGTAACGTAGGCTCGATCTGGCGAACTGGCACTTTTCCGTATTGATCCTGAGGTTAGCGCCCAGTAGCCTCTGCATGACTTCTCGTAGGTTGTGCAGGTGTTCTTCGAATGTGCAGCCTAGCACTACGATGTCGTCCAAGTAGGCGAACGCTCGCGGCTCCATGTCTGGCCCAATGATCCGGTCCAGCAGCCGCTGGAATGTAGCCGGTGCGGCATGCAGGCCGAAAGGCATTACTTTGAACTGGAATTACCCTCTTCCCGGTATGGCAAATGCGGTTAGCGGTCGGCTGTTTGGCTGGAGGGCCACCTGCCAATATCCATTCTTCAGGTCGATCGTAGAGAGATACCGTGCCTCCCTCAATTGGTCGAGTATGTGTTGTACCGGCGGTAATGGGTAGGCATCTTTTACTGTTACCTCGTTGACTCTGCGGAAGTCGATGCAGAAGCGGTATCGGCCATCCTTTTTCTTGGCCAGCACGACCCCCGAATTCCACGGACTGCTGGTTGGTTCGATGCACCCTTCTCGCAGCATCTCGTCGATCTCCTTGTCTATTATTCCTTGCATGGCTGGATTATAGGCGCGGTATTTTTGCCGGATCGGGTTCTGCCCGGCCTTGAGCTTAATAGTATGCTCGGCAAGCGGTGTTGTTCCCCGGCTTTTTTTTTTAATTTCGGCAGAAACTCATCCAAGAGCTCTTTCAGTTGTTTCTGCTGTCGGTCGGAGCACGGAGCTAGTCCGCTCGTTTGTTCTTGCGTTCCCGCTTGTATGGCGGCCAGGTTCGGCAGTGTCCACTGGAAACCGGCTTTTCGGAGTAAGACCATCCCGGCTATGACGTCTGTCGTGAGTCCGGGCAGCACGTGAAACGTTTGGCGGCCTCGATACCGCCCCAGGTGAATATTCGCTCAGATCTCCTCCCTTATCATCCCGGTTCGTCCGTCCGCCAAGCAGACCTGTGTGATGATTGGTCTGTGTTGGACGTATTGACGGAGTCGGTCCGCCGCTTCTTGGCTGATGTAGGATAGCACGGCTCCGCAGTCGAGCAAAGCGCGGAAATGCTGCCTCTCGATCTTGATTTGCCCCCTTGATCGTGGATCGGTCGGTGTTGATTGGGGGTTGATGTTCGGGAAGTGCGGTCTTAGGCAGCGCTTCCCTCGGTATGATTGATGGGCCGGGAGGTTCCCCCTGTCTCCTCGGCCTTGGCGTTTCCCGGCGGTGTTCCATGACAGTTCCTTGTCAAGACGCCTTCCTTACCGCACTGGGAGCAAAAGAGTTTTGGCGGCCTTCGGCAAAATCGGCGGGTGTGGCCCCTCTGACCGCATCCCCAGCAGCATTCCCGTGCGTTGTATGCGGGTGTGACGGCGGCCACGTCTGTCTTATGTGGCTCTTTGCTTTTCTGCGCGGGCTGGCGTTCCTTCTCATGCCGTCGGGTCCGCTCGTACTCGTCCGCCAGTTGTAGCATTTCGGCCAAGTTCTCGAAATTCCGTCGCCGGATGTACAGGTGGTACTCCGGTCGTAGATTATAATATGTACGTTCCAGCCGGTCTTCCGTGATCATGCGGCCATGCCGGCGCATCAAGGTTTGTATGGCCGTTACATATTCCCGGGCGGTCTCGTTTGGCCCCTGAGTGCGGCATGCAATGACCTCTTCCATTTCAAACCGTGTTTTGGCGGGCACGTAGTACTGTCGGAAGCACTCGATGAATCCGTCCCAGTTGGCCCATGTTTCTTTGTTGTTTCTATACTAGAGGAGTGCCTGGTCTTTGAACAGCAGCGGTAGGCAGCGTTGTAGTTGTTCCGGAGTGAGCCCGTAACTTTCTCTTAGGTCCTCTAATCTCTCCAAGAAGGCTATCCCGTCCTTCCCGTTAAACTGGCATCCCCACTTTCGGACGGTATCGAGGAGTGCCACGGTCTCCGATAATGGCTTAGGCGGGTCCATCCTTGGCTGCGGTATCTCAGCGAATTGCTCGTCGTTCTCGGACCCGTCGTTCTCGGACTCGTCGGGCGCGTCGTCTGTCACGATCTCAATTTCGGCTCTAACGATCTCTAATAGTCGGGCGCGGAGGTCGTCACGGGTGCCGTCGGTCGGTTGGCCTCGGTTATTTAATTCGTGGACTAATTCGTCTTTTGACAATCTATAGATCGGTCCGGTAACAGTCGGTTTTATACTCATTCGACAAGTCCCTGTTCGGGCGCCATTTGTAACGTTGGATATTACTTTGATTTATCGCGGATAGCTCGCGGGCAATCCAAAGTTCGGACGGCGGGAATTGTCGAATGAATAGCAGGCGGTGTGTCGTATTCTACGTGTAGTATTTATTCATATAAATGTGTGTTGTATATATAGTGTGAAGTTATGTACAGTTGTAAACGCGCGGTGCGTCGGTAGCAGTTCGCGGCAGTCGTTCGAACGCGGTCCCGGCGGGGCCATTCAGGCGCGGCGGTATCGCGGTGACGCGGTCCAATCAGGTGCGGCGGTATCGCGGCGCGGCACGATCGGTGCGGCGGCGCACGTGGTTCACGGCAGTTGTCACCGCATTCAGCCCATGCGGATGACAGCGTACGGCGGTAGCCCATCAACGTCGGGCCTTAGGGCGATCCGGAGTCGCTGCTCATCGCGCAGACGACCCGGAGGAGTTGCCGCTCAACTCGCGGCAAGGATAGGACGGCGTCTGGTGAAGGAAAGCGCTCAGCGCGCGCTTGCTAGGATACGGTGGTTGTGCTCAGCT
This sequence comes from Tetramorium simillimum, assembly GCA_011636635.1. Taxonomy (NCBI): domain Eukaryota; kingdom Metazoa; phylum Arthropoda; class Insecta; order Hymenoptera; family Formicidae; genus Tetramorium; species Tetramorium simillimum. The sequence continues at coordinate 3,241 of VBVQ01006252.1, read as the reverse complement.
CGCACGCTCACCAGGAGTTGAAGACTCAACTCGTCTTCGAGGACTGACCAGTTCAGCTCACCGGTCGGGAAAAGAGTGATGGTCAGTCCGCGCGTCCGCCTTATATACGGGCTTTATATACGAGTCGATCCGGAATACATGAAGTATTTCTCTTTCTCGATCCCAGGTGGTCAATATGAATATATGTGCTTACCTTTTGGTTATTGTGAAGCTCCCGCAGAGTTTCATAAGAGGCTTGTACAAATATTAAGCCTCATTCGCGAAGATAAAGTCTTGATTTACATTAATGACGTGTTGATTTCCAGTGCAACGGTGACACAAAATCTTGAAGTCTTACAAGAAGTATTGATTTTGCTGAAAAAATGCGGTTTTGAATTGAATTATTCAAAATGCATTTTCCTTAGAAATAAATTAGAATTTCTCGGTTACATGATCTCGATAGATCAAGTTACGCTTAGCCCGAGACACGTGGAGGCAATCGATAAGTTTACATAACCCGTTAACGTGATAAAAGTCCAACGATTCTTCGAACGAATTCCTCGTTAACGAATTATTTTCGAAAATTATCATAAAAGATTATTCACTTAAAGCGAGGCCATTGTATAATCTTTTAAGAAAAGATGTGGAATTTAATTTTTGAGAAAACGTGCGAACATTCGTTTGACGTACTTAAGAGAAAACTTACCTCGTCGCCAATTTTCCGATTGTATAATCCCTCCGCAGAAACAGAACTGCATACAGATGCATGTAGTGCAGGCATCGGAGCGATTCTCTTCCAGAAACACGACGATAAGACTTGGGGGTCGGTAGCTTATTTCAACCAGGCCACAAATGAAGCTGAAAGTAAATACCATAGCTTTGAGCTGGAAATGCTTGCAATCGTGCATGCAGTAAAGAGATTTCATTTGTACCTTTATGGTTTAAAATTTAAAATACTCACCGATTGTAGTGCACTGGTATTTGCTATCAACAAGGCTAATATTAATCCGAGAATTGTGCGATGGACTCTAGCTCTTCAAAATTATGATTTCGAAGTGACGCATCGCTCCGGGAAAAATATTCCCCATGTAAATGCGCTGAGTCACAGCATTGCATACATAAATGCGATGCCACTTGAGCGCGAACTAGAATATCGGCAACTCGCGGATACTGAAATTAAAATAATTAGTGATCTGTTAGAAACAGAAGAACATGACAGATATAAATTAGTCGACGGGTTAGTATACCGCGTGGCAGATGAAATGTTAAAGTTCGTCGTACCAGAGTCGATGGTAACGAACGTGATTAGAGCACATTACGAAGAGATGGCTCATTGTGGGCCGGAGAAAACTCTCCAGGGAGTAAAAAGTAAATTTTGGTTTGCGTCAATGTGAAAGAAAATAGCAAAACGAATCAAAAATTGTTTTACCTGCTTATTGTCAAATAGCTCTCCTCAGTAGCGAAAGCGAAACTCAGTTATATCCAGTGGCGTCGTCGCCGTTCGAAATTCTACATGCCGATCATCCCGAGTGGAAATTTATCCGGGTAGCCTATGTTTAATACTGGCCTCATATAGGCATTACTAAGGCGTCCAAAATAAAGGCGTGACAAACTTAAACCTATTTAGGACTATTCGCGAAAAAACGTATGCGCCTGCCGTTAGCGACACTGCAATCCGGCATGCAGCGCGGCGTACGCGAATTTCGGTTCAGCGCCCGAGAGGACAGTTCCTCTCGGGTGTAATCGGCGTAATAATACACGGAACGCGCCTATTCGCGCTGACGTCGCTGCCGGTTCCTTCTTCTCGTTTCGGGACTCGTAGCGAACGGATCGTTTAGGCAGTTCTCTGATTCGTTAGTTTCTCTTATTTCGCGGAGTGAATTTATTTGTGCAGTTGTTTCTAGTATTGCATGCAGCTTAACTCATTATCTTGCGCAGTTATTTTCGAGAATCTTCTCACAAGACGCTTTAGCTGGGCTCGTTCAAGGTTACAGCCTCATGGTGCTTTCAATTTCTGCATGTGCCGTTAATACTTCTAGATTACGGGAATTACTGATTGTGCGAGATCATACAATTATACAATTCATCTAAGGCATTTCTCATATCATGCAATACACTAATCTTTTGCTCATTGTAATATTGCACAGCTCGCTATTATTCTTAACGCTTTTCAACCACCTTCATTTGCACGGGCACGCGGCTTTATACGTTCGGCCACAGTGGTACGTGGCGCATTCCGTCCACTGTGGCTTGTCTGGCATCGCGCGGCACGATCTTAACCGGCGTATTTACAAGTTTAATAGAGCGCACTTTTTGTATATTTCTTATTAAATAAAATCTATCGTTAAATCTCGAATAAGGACTTAGTTAGGACAGTTATATTTAGGCCATCCCGCTGTGTTCGGCCGCCGTCTTCACCGTACGAAAACGTTTACACGATTCGCGTGCGACTTAAGCTTGTTCGCGAATTCATTACAAGTGCGAAAACTATAACTTCCATACAAACTGTGTTCTAAAGAAACTTTCTACTGTGTAATTCAAGTGTCTGCATTCTCCGTTCATTCGATCCGGGGCTGCCTTAAATCCCGATCCTTTCAAGCGCACCAATCGGAGCGCGAACGCGCCCTCACGTGTTCCACACAGCGCGATCGCACGCAAAAGCGAAGACGACCTTACAAGCCGGATCGCGCGATCGCGCTCGCGAACAATAATAAATAACAGTTTTTATTTTGTATAAAAAACATGTAAAAAATATAAAAAATAAATATATAAAATATAAATATAAGTAATGTAAAACAAAGTATACAAAACAATAATAAAAACAATGTGACGACAGTTTAGTGCTGCCGTCACTAAGTTCCCCCGCCAACGCGGCCTGCGCGAGTAGTACGGCCCCACCACAGTCCGACGCGTGGAGGGGGCCGCCGATCGGGTATATAAGCCGGCTCGCGACGAGAGCCGGCACCTTGTTCCGTATCCGAGCTCCTCCGATACCGGCCTTAGGGAGACACCTAGGCATCCTAGAGTTCCTACCGTAGCAACTACCTGATCCCAGTCGACGACGAGGGTGTCACCGGTGCTCGATACCAGCGCACATCGACTCGACGACGAGGGTGTCACCTCGCCGAGTCTCTGGGTGTCGCCGGTGCGCGATACCAGCGTACGTCGACTCGACGACGAGGGTGTCACCTCGCCGAGTCTCCGGGTGTCACCGAGGCTCGATACCGACACACATCGACTCGACGACGAGGGTGTCACCTCG
>VBVQ01006251.1:0-10009 GCA_011636635.1 Tetramorium simillimum | reverse complement strand
CAGCTAAAAATTGTAAAGAATAGTTGCACAGTTTAATATTTTATCACATTGTAATATCTTAATATTTAGAGGAGGAGAGTGGATGAAGAGGAGATGAAATCGATGGAGAGGAAGTAAAGGAGCGGTAGTGAGAATACGGATGGAGATGCATTTCCCCCTCGGAAGAAAAAAAACGTTTGTACTGATTTTAGCGAGAATTCGACGCGACCCTCCCGGAGAGAGGTCTTTTTCGTGGGACCGATATATTTTGCCTAGCATCAGCGCCTGTGGCCGCTCTCAGGTTTCTCTCTGCTTGTAACTGTTATTTTAATTATAAAAATACTTAAAATTATGAAATACATTGGATCTCTTAATACTTTATTAATTCTGAGAGATCTAATATAAATAGAGAAAAAAATATTTGTTTTTAGAGCAGAATTAATTAATTCATATATGTATGCAATCATGCGTAATTTTATCATGAAATGGTTTATCACGAACAGATCTCTTGATTTATTTTGGTTTTCTAAATCTTTTTTTTTACGTCTTTAAGACATTATTAAAAGACATCTTAAATGATAAAATCACTTTTTATGCGGGATGGCTGCTCTCGGAGAGGCTGGTCTTGCGGCGAGAACCCGATTCGTTTCGTTTCCAGTCTCCGCGTTTTAGGGGAGGGTGGCAGCCGAAGCCAGGCTCGTCCGTCTCCGAACGGAGAGGCTGGTCTTGCGGCGAGAACCCGATTCGTTTCGTTTCCAGTCTCCGCGTTTTAGGGAAGGGTGGCAACCGAAGTTTAGACTTGTCCGTCACCATCCGGCGATGCTGGTTTGGAGACGATAACCCGGTTTCTTTTCCGGTCCCCTCGTTAGTAACGGTCTTCTAAGTGGTTATAGGGCTTCAGGCGAATGTCCACTCTAAAAAAACTTAACGCGCCTTTAGTGACACCTCATGGGTGGTGTGGAAGATCACTATTAACATACGTATGATTTTTTAAATTTATTATTTTTAGCTTAGAAATATTACCGAAAATGGATTCAACAAACGTAAGTCATCAATTGAATTTATAAATACTTTACAGGCTTATCTATTTCATAAATGCTTTTATTACTTTAGCTATTAAGAATTCGTTAGAAATCATTCGCAGCGAAAAATTCGCTGCATTGAAAGGCACCTTATCATATATCGAGCGAAATGTAAATACTTCGTTGTGAAGGGCGACTGACTTCTGGCTTTGCATTGCGTTGGCTATAATTATCTGCATGAATCACGCTCAATTAGGATTTTATTAATCAATAACAAGAATGATACAATTACGTTTCAAGATATCTCGTATTCAAGACATCACCGTTAATGCTCTGATACATCTTCAGCATATTAGACGCCGTGTTTTTCAGAAATTAGACGTTTTCAGGTCAGTCGTTTACTGTTTTACATAATTGTTGAGGAGAAATATTTTAAACTTAATGTTTTTAGATTACATTTCGAATTTAATTTGTTATCTCTACATTTTAAGATTTTATGTAAAATATTTTCGTCAAAAATTTTTGGTTATCAAATTGATAATGCAATTAATACAAATTTATTTTTCTAAAGCTGTTTGCTGTCATGTATAACATCTTCTTAAACAGAAACGGTTAAAAATATTCATTAAGCGATAAATATCTACTTTCGATTGTTTATTAACTTAAATAAATACAAACATACATATTAAGCTATCTACTGTTTTACATTTTTGTTTGACTTAAAAAACATTCACTGTCATAAAGCAATTAAACATTTTTAATATAAATTTTAATAATGTTAATATAAAAATTATAATGTGTGTAAAAATAAGTAAAATGCTCCATTTAAAACATTTTATGATTTAATACAAAATAAAATATTGAATATATAATTTGTATCAGCATTAATAAAAATTTTATGTGCATACAACACATTTAACGATACAATTAAATTACTGTTTAAACATTAATGATTAAATGATAAACTAATCATTAAATTAAATAATCAATTAGATATAGCAATAAAATAAATATCGTATTAATTTTATCATGAGCACATATTATGAGAAGTATCACGACGGATGAAAACAATGACGTTGTTGAAGTAAAAGAATAGAAGAAGAGAATTAATAATCAGTCTTAGACAGAACTCATCTTCTTTCGCTCACATATAGGCGATATTCTACGTTGTCTTTCAGCATGTGTAACACAAATACATAAATAATCTGCAAACTATCGGAGGGACACGCTATGTTTTACACAACCCTATGTTGGCATTACGTCCGCATGGTTCGAAGGTAAACGTCGAAAATAAACGCATAGCGTGTGCGGCGGACGATGACGAGATTGCTCGGAGCAGTCGCTTTAAAGACCGGAAGCGGAATCGAGTAGACTGTCGTCTACAATTGGACTTATTGCCACTGTCACAAAGTTATCATAGTAGCCACTCGATAACAATCGTACCGCTGTTATGTCATACGCCACGAGCTCCTTGATATCTAAAATGAAAAAATAAACTCTTAATTATGGATGAAATATTCTATTACCTGTATCCACATTTAAAAGAATTCTTTTTAAATTCCGGTATTATGAAATGTATTCTTTTTCTATCTCATTTCTGTTCTAAAAATATTCTGAAGAATTCAGAAGAAGAATTTGCTTTTGTGTCATTGTTAATTCTGAGCTTTTTTTTCTGATGCAAAAGGAATTCTTTTTATCCGAGAAACTCTTTCATGTAATTCTTTATGAAAGGATCTTTCTTTTGTGTTTATTTCAAACAGACTATGCTAATTTAGAAAGAATTTAAAAAAAGGTGAATCTTTGAGGTGACTTTTTGAGTTTAACGATTATTTGTACTATTTGGGTACATGTATGTATATGTAGTTTTTTTCATGTACGTATAAGCATGAAAATTATATATACAAATTGGAAAAATGACGATATGAATGAAGTATGAAATTAACGTGGTTCTATTCAGCGAGTCAGCGCTTTCAATCGTGATTCGTTGATTCCGTGTATGAAAGACTCATTACCAGGTTTGGAATCAATGCCGCAAATGGAGTCAATTACGTCGAGTTTCGTCGTATCGAGACCGCGGCTACCTCCAATCTGCACTTGATCCCGCGGACTCCTCGTGTCGCACTGAAAATAAACCGTATTACAATTAATAATGTATATAAAAAAGAACCAGCCATTGTGCATGAAACTTTTTTGATACATAAACTAGTTCGAGCCTTATAGAAAAAGTTTATTCTTATATTTCCAATTGAAAGATCCTTCTATAAACATGAATTTAAAAAATAAAGATTAATTATTTTAAATAAAAAGCAAAATAAAAATAATTAATTTTAAAGTAATCAATCATGATCATTACTGAATTATCATTAAATTCGATTTTAAAATTTTATATAATAATTATAAATAAATGTAAAATCGTTGTGTCAGCGACATAAATTTCTATCTTAATTTCGCTACATCTTGCAGGTGAAATATTGAAGATGTAAAAAGATGACAGTGATAAATCAAGAAAAAAAAAGATTTTACGACATACTTTGCGTAAAGTGCCAGTTTCGGTTGTGCGAACGACGCCATGCGAGCTGCTACCGCCGATTCCGAGGGCAATTATTCGTACAGCACCGGGATACACTGCCACGAGGGTACAATTAATCCGTCTGCCATAATTGTGAAGCGTAAATGGATCCGTTGTGCTGACTGACAAGACATTGCAGGCTGAAAAGCAAGAAAAAAAACACAAAAGTTTAACTTGGATCGCTTCAATCAAAATCAGCTAGGGGAATGATTTCTAGTATGATATTATATAAACCTATACATTTATTATTTAACTCTATAATATATTCTCCTCTATTAAATAAACTGGTTCATGAAAAAAATAGAGCTCACCAAATTATGCAATAATTTTTTCATAATATTCTTTCTTATCTTTAAAAAGGAAGTATAATACATCCCAGTTTGTAAAATTAGACCTGACATGTTCTAATTTACGAATATCTAGTTCATCGTATTCTATCGTGAATGAAATTGTGAATCTAATCAGAGTCTGATCTATAGAATATCTAGGACGTTGAGACGATATTCAAGCTTAGGGTAGCACGAAGTCTATACGATGTAATCGAATTACAAGACTAAAACGATGAATGGCTGGGGATTTGCAATGTTAATGTCTTACGGGCACTTGCTGTAAAACGGATAACATCGATTTTCCAATGTTCATTATTTCCGAATTTCAATGATAGATCTAACTTTCGTTAATTAGAAGGAAGTTATTATAAATAGATTACACATTTACAAAGAAATTTTAAAAAAGTTAAGTTGCTTTTTTAAAATTCATGCCATGCTTGAGCAATAATACTTACGTCTTGGATTTTTTGGATATCTCGCAGATACAACAAAGCCCTTCCCACGTAGAGGTATTCTGTACTGGAGGAGTGCAGCATTCTGCGAACTTGTAAATGTCTTTTTGTACCACCTGTTCTTACCACAGAACTCATTCGTCCTCTCTTTTATTGATAATGAATGGTCGCTCTCACTCGGGAATATTTCACCATTCAATTCCCAGCCATCGATTACCTTTCAATAATTAATTAAAGATAAATTAATTATACTTTCTCATCATCTAACGTCATTTAATCGTTCAAATAAGAGTGTATTTTTCAATTTACTAATTTCTCTCGTTTCTCTATGAAATATTTAAGTAAAACAGTATATTAAATATTATAAAAACATGAAATGTTTTATGAATAATATTAACGTCGCAAGATTTAGTAAAAGTTAAATATTATGTCGATTATTAATATCGCATGTAGAACTTTGCAAAGTACATATATTAACAGTTTCAATTTACTCAGAAATCTTATATGTATTATATAGAAATTATAGAAATTTTATATGTATATGTGTAGGAATTATTTTTAAGAGAACGCAATTTTATAATTAAATCACGTACGATATACTTAATAAGAAATATGGATAAAATTATAAAAAAAAAGAAATCGTCAAAAACCATAGAATTCAAGTTACAATTGCATTTGCGCTGGAAAATTACATTTTACAAAAACGCGAGGAACAAAATTTGCTTCTAGTGCTGTTAAAAGCTTTCTTCTCTCAGTATTGACTTCTGTGCATTCGCGGCACATGACATACACCGCTATCGGAGGATTATCCGGGTTTACCCTACAGGAGTTTTCCATTAATAGCAAGAGGGAGAAGCGGGGTGAAAATCGAAGGAGAAAACTTCGCGATTCGATTTTTCCCTTGGCACGTGTCCTGCAACAATTCGTTTATGACTTCGTTGATGTCGTTTCTTCTAAATGGCTTTTACGTTTTTGCCCATTGTTGCTCTTGATGAACATAAGCGAGCAACCTGCAATTTCGCGGTAGAGAGATTTGCGCTTTGTGGGATTATGTTTTATATTTCCCTTCGTTCTGCTTTTCACAGAAAGATTCAAGACATTCATGACGTTCACAGGAATTTTACAACTTTCGTAATTAATAAATTTCTGTCTGCTATTCTAATACTTTGTCAGTTACTCCGAAATACATTTCCTTAGTTTAATCTCATATTATATATTATTCCTTATTAACATTTTGAAAATATTTCTTAAACATAAACAATTATTTAATTAATAAATTCCGATGTTTAATTATAAGATATATGTTTATATTTTGTAATAATTTCCTGAAATAAGTATTTATCTTATCTTACGTTTATTACCTTTGTTTTATTTTGTTTTATTTGGAAATGAATTTTAATTTATTACTTTTATTTTTGTCAAAAATTAACATTCTTATGTAATAATTAATGATTACATACTGCCAGAAGTCCACGATGATCGCAGGGGACATCGAAGCTATGGAAATGTATTTCTACTACACGATCGGGATCAGTCAAGAAGTATATTCCACAAACGTTGTCATCATCGGTCGGCGATATATAAGAGAATGGTCCACTCTCTGAGGTAACAAACATGCAATCTGTAATAGAATGATTAAAATTTTAATCATTACTTTCTGCAAATATTTTTCAATGTAAATGCAAATATTTGCAATAAAGTTGTATTGCAGAACTGCATTGTAAAATAAATTTTAATGTATGATATAGAAGAATTGATATGTAAATCGCGTAACAAGTTTTTGCAACCATTTTCATCTCGTGATTTAATTTTTATATTAATGTAATCTACTACACACGTTTACTATAGACATTTTATAAATTTTCGTAAAATTAATATTTCATAAAATAAAATAACGGAAGTTTCAACATATAATTCTTTTATTTATATTTTGTATCTGATTGTAAGAATATATTTCAGTAATCTAATTAAATACTTGAAGAATTCTATATATGTATAATTATAAATTGTTTATACTATTTTTTATCTCTGTGTGAATACGGGCGTATTCACAGGATTTATTGATAAAGGTAACAAATATTTGCATACTAAATGATAGCAAGAAAAATGAAATGCTTGAACGTGACTTGTTCTATAAAATCACGCTAAATGCGGAAGATAAAAAAGTCATTAACATTGGATTAAAAATTTAATTTTAAGTTTAGATAAAATCTGATTTAAATTCTCGCTTAATCGCATTCGGAATACGATTACATGGTTATTGTATAATACTCAATGTGCGGAAATTATACACTAGTTCGGTTACTGTTGCGGGAGCTGCATGGTCCATCCATTAATGCGATTTTGTGCAATAACGCAATTACCGTATCAAACGCCTCAATTACGAAGTTTACAAGCGTGCGATACGCTTTTATCGCAAAACACCAAACACTTGGATCACACTTTCAACATCTTATAATGAATTAACATAATTACAAGTAGCTATTAAAATGGAATTTGAGAAGCTTATTAAATGGAATTGCATAACACTTATATGCAATATCCAATTAAGAAATATTTCAGAAATAGAATTTTAAAAGATAAAATTGAATGATAGGAACATAATCACATTAAAGAAATCGCCTTTTAAGATTAATTTTTAATTAAATTTATTACTACGGAGAATTATATTGAAACGCCACTTTTATATTAAACATATTATTCATATAGAAACCTGCAAGCTATTAATTTAATATTTCTCTCGAACCACAAAAAAAACAGATGGAGAGAACAAAAAGTTGAAAAGCAGTTACTTTTTTATACACATTAATTATTTTCAAGCAATTATCAGTAGAAATTACGTGTTTCACGTAATAAATTTTTATAATAAATAAATGGCTAAATAACTAAGAACTTTTGATAGTGAAATTAATAAGTAACAAGTAAAAAGTTTTTCTTGTTACTTTTATAATAGATATCGCGTTGTATTTTCAAAACCCACCTGTTTACTTGTTAGTTTTATAATAGTCATTCTTTAAATCTTTCGAAAGTACAATTTTTCTTCTCCTAGATCATCCTGTCCGCAAACTTATGCCACTAGTGGCAAACTACAGGTAAATATTGCTACCAGTTTCAATTATATGAGCAAACGTCGCCATCGCGGCGTTTATAGTTGAGCATCGGTAGCGATACGCAAACATCCGTTTAAACACACGTGGCACGATGTAATATTACATATAATATACATGTAATATAACATAAAGATTATGCAAATGTAATAATTCAAATAGTCGATTCAGACAAGCAATTACTCTAATGAGATTCATTTCTGCATGGAATAAAATTATTTTTCCTAAACGTTCATAATATATATACAAGTAATAAAATGTGCGAAAAGAAATTGAAATCTATTATTTTTAATATTTATTTATTTATATATGTTACTGTATAATATATTATTTGCAATCACATTGTTCACTTACCTGAAATCGGCCGGTAATGTTCACGCGGTACCTCGAATGAAGTCTTCGCTCCCGATTCATAAGCCAAAATATTGGCAACTGCTTCATTCGTTATCTAAAAAAAAAAGAGGTATATTACGCAACACAAGCAAATTATTGATTCAACAAATATTTTTGCATAATAAAATCCTGTGCATGCAATGTTGGACAGCCGACAAGTGCTGAGAAAATTCAATGGAAATTAAAGAATGGATCATTTGTACTTGTTTATGCTCATGCGTGTATAAAAAATTATTAAAAGTGCAAAATTCTTGATTTATTAACACAGGCAAAAAGTTTCGCGTAATATAACGATCGAAGTCTGCCGAAGTCTAATTTGTTTGCATTTTTTTCTCTTTGCATTAAGTATTCAAATAAATTTATGTGCTTTTGTATTACATCCACAATACAGACGATCATATCGCTTTTATTGTCTGAAGTGGAATCTCGCTGCAATTTTTGAATCAATGAATGCATAATAATTTCGAAGTACTTTGTAATAATAAACTGTAATTTGATCGAATGTTATTACTGCTAACAAACAATTAAAGGGTGTCGCGATATTAGTATTACGTAACGCAATATTTGGTTCGAAGCGCAAATAAATTTCCACTCAATTGAATGCACTAACAATAAGCGTGATTAAATGATACTTCAAAAAGCAAAGCTAAAATCGGTTGTTTTACAATGTAAAGAGTCTTGTAACTTTTTTATGTAATTGTCAACGATATCTCGTTTCGGTCAGCTTTTTCGCATTCGTTTGTTCGTTTTCGGAAATATCAAATTTCCAGAAATATCCGGAAATAGCGAAATTGTGTTGGTCATCGCGGTATAAAAAAATAATTGCGAGATTTTGGACCGCAGATACAAAATTCACTGAAAAAGTCCGCCGGTAAGAGAAAGGATCGTTACGATTTGAACAGGGGTAGCATTTTTCGTTGTTACGTTTTGTTCAGTGGGCAGCTGTTATTTCGCGTCGGTGCAAAAATCGCGCAAATTGCACTTTCCACCGCGTGCCCGGTTTCGCGCGTGTGCGAAATGAAAAATCCGTTATTCAATTAACATTATTTCTCGACTGTCGCCGGCGGATGTGGGAGCCGCTATACGAAAACCGCGTCCCCCACCTGCCAGATAAACCTGTCTCGAGAGTAATTGCCGAAGTCTTTCGTGTCTGAATGATGGCCCCGGTGCGAATCGCAATACGGGCGCGTTTGCCGGTCACGATACGTAAGATCATTATCGCACATCGTTAATGTGACACGCGAGGTCCCTGGTACCGTAATATAGGGTGGTAGTTCGAAGCTTTCGTTTATTCCTTTTAATTGTATATACAAGGAATTGATAAAATAAAGCGTCATGTATATTATAAGCTCAATTTCATTCTTTTTTAATTTCTGTTTTTACACATCAATGAATACAGTTCTGTAACGTTTTGTTATAGAAATTAAATATCGCGTGGCGAAATAATGTAGATTAAAAAATTCTCTCGCACGTGCGAACTCTTTTCTGTAAAAATTGTAATAAAAACGCGCAGAAAAGATACCGCTTTATCTATTATAAAGCACGGTAAAAAAACTTATCTAATTAAGCTTTCGTCTTTGATGCGGTGACTTTACGTTACTTATTTATTTCTGTCTTCTTAGTAAAGTATTAAAAAGAAGTCCAAACCTTAACTAGAAAAGAGTGACTAGTAAGTAGAGAATCAAAACTCATTATAAGTTAGCAAATGATGTCACTTGTAATACAATTAAAAAGTTCTTACAGTCCTTAGTTCTGGAAACTCTCTTACTATCTTCTAATTTATTTTCTAATACGATTCACTTATATCGAATTTTAATTCAAGTCTCTCTTAATTCCTAACTCTGTTTTTTGTACTAAAAAAATAATTATTCAATAGATTACGTTATATATGTTTTTATTATTATATATAATTACTCTTTAATTTTATTAAACTTTATTTGTATAATATCGTATAAATACAATTATGTATTAAATATATTTTCGAAACTGTCTATAAACTATACTATAAATATACAAATCATCGATTGATCGTTGAATAAATAGAAAAATATAACAAAAATTTAGACCAATTAAACAATGAATTTTCTTAAGAAAGAGCTTTTTAATTGCGGAAAGAACCTACTATAATTTTATTATGTAGCGTGGCCTCCTGTAAAAG
>VBVQ01006250.1:0-10010 GCA_011636635.1 Tetramorium simillimum | reverse complement strand
TCGTTATCATTACCCATCTCCCCCCTCCCCTCTTCTCTCTTCTGCTCCCTCCACTCTTATCTTTCTTCCCACTGCCTTCTCCATTATATCCTCCACCACGCGCTTCCTCGTCTCCTTGTCTTCGCCCTCCACTCCCCTCCAAACTATTTTTCTATGTCTCTTCTCTCTTCTCTCTTCCTCCTCTCTTCTCTTCCTCTCCTTATCCTCCATCATCTTCATCCTCTCCCTTGCTTCTTCCTCCTGCCTCTTCCTGTCCTTCCTCTCCCCTTCCTCTTCTCTCCCACCTTCCGCCTTCTCCACTGCCTTGCCCGTACTCTTCTCATCCTCTTCCTCACTCAACCCTTTCCTCGTCTTGGCTTCCTCTCCCCTTCCTCCGTTCGCCCTCTCACCGCCCGTCCTCTCCTTCCCCTCGCGCTGTTCTACACCATCTTCGTTCTTTCTCTTCTCCCTGTCCTCACCATCCGTCCTCCTATTGTCGTTCTCTCTCTCTCTTTCTCTCTTCCGATCTTCCCCGCGCCACTCGCTTCCTCCCTTGGTCTTTTCTCCTCCACTCTCACCCCGTCCTCTCCCTCTTCTTCCCACTCCTTCTTCATTTCATTCCTGTTTGCCTTCTTTTCCGTCCTTATCCAATTCACCACCTCTTCCATTCCTTCTCTCAATTTCTTCGTCTCCTCTTTCCACTCCCTCACCTCCTCTCTCAAATCTTTCATCTCCTTCACCTGATCCCTCACCATTCTCCCTTCATCGCTCTCGCCTTCCATCTCCATATCTTCGTCCTTTTGCTTTCTCTACCTTCTCCACCTGACAGCCTGTATCCTGACTCTAACCTTACTAATGTTACTAACGGCCTGCTTCCCTTTCTTTCTGGACAACTCCTCTCGATCTATCTCGAGATCGACATCGATCGATTCCTTCCTTCTGATCCCATTCTATATTTTTTAACTCTATTTACAGTTTTCTTGATCCGCAAGCAACGGATCTGGCGGTAAATATTAAATCTGATCGCCAGTGCAGGCGTTCCGCAAGCAACGGATATACAGCGTAATAAGATAGCGGTAATGACTATGTGAAGTCTGACAAATAAATGCGCCGAGGAGGCGAAAAATCCGCTCTTTTATACCTTCGTTTTTCACGTATTTCGGATTTTTCGCCCCACTCGGATCTCAAGTATGCAGTTGCACAAAGAGCTCAGCTGTTTGTACCTTCGCTGGTCCACACAGCTGAGCGGTCAACGACCCTTGTTAGTCGAACACCTGTATTCGCCGGACGATTCTCGCATTGTCTAATAGGCTTGTAACAAAGCAAAGAATGTTATTTTCGAAGGCATTTGGAGATGCCTCGAGGCAGTTGAATTGCGAGGTCGTCAACCGAACGATATTCTCGACGTTTCTAGAGAGTTCTAGAAATGACGCGCCGCGATCCTGAACAAGCATAATAACATTAATAACTAGAATATTTGATCAATCCTATAAGATTTACTGATTTATTCATTTTTAACCAGAATTTTTTTTTCAGTGTAGTGATAATAATATTACTATATATATATATGAACTATTAAACTAATATATTATTACACTAATATACTATTAATTAATGAACTATTATATATATATGGACAAAATTAATTTTTTTATTAATAAATTATGCAGATATTAAATGGATTTGAGTGCGTTTGTGACAAGTACTCTGAAAATGGCGGACGACGTCCAAACTCTTACTTGAGGAACTCCAGCTCTGCAATGAGTGGCGATTTTCTCTCCAATATTCAAGATTACGAGATGAATGACGTTAAAACGAAAAGTCGCGCGAACGATCGCAAGTCAAGTCGAATCGGATGGGCGAAAGATCAGGGGCGATGTTCACAGGCGGGGGAGATTTCAGATATCGTTTTTTTATTAACGTTTTATCAGTTACAATTTTGATTACATACACATAATGTGGAGTCGTCTTTAAACACACGGCTGCTATGATACTAATGACGAGGATAAAAATTTGGAGTGCGTAAAAATGTGATTGGATGACAATTCGCTCTTTGCTCCTAACTTCCTCCCTTCCTTCCCTCCTTCCCCCCGCATCTGCCGCTTCCCCTCCTTTTTGCTACTTCATTGGTCATGGCGATGGGCCAACCTTGAACGTATATTAATATAATATACCGAGTTTTTGGCCCATGTCCACTAGAGTACAGGGTAAGGTGAGTGTGATATCCTTATTCGCAATTAAATCGTCCCTAATTGTCCGCTGGCTCCAAAACGAAATTGGCCGCCAAGTACCATCCCCCTGCTTCTGGAGAAGAATCGCCCCGAACCCGCTAGCGCTCGCGTCACAATGTAACTCAGTCTCGGCGTGCGGCGAATATATTGCAAGTACCGGTTTACTCCGCAACCGACACTTCAATGTCTCGAATGCATCGTTTTCCATGGCTCCGAATTTGAACGTTGCGTTTTTTTTTTATCAAATCATACAAAGGCTTAGCTACCTCCGAAAACCCCGGAATGAATCTACGGAAATAGCTCGCAAGGCCTACAAATCTATGTACATCCCTCGCGTTTCGCGGAATCGGATAGTTCAGCACTGACTCGACATTCTCATCGCTCGGGCGAATGCCATGCCCATTTACGACGTACCCCAAATATTTGATTTCGGTTCGAACAAAACAACATTTATCAAGTCGAAATTTCAAATGATGTTCGCCGGCCAACTTGAAAACTTCTGACAGAATTTCAATGTGCTCACCTATTGTGTTTGTAGCAATTAAAATGTCATCTAAGTAGAGCAAAATCTTATTTTCCCTGATCAATGGTGAAAATACATTATTAACGAAACGTTGGAATACACGGGGTGCATTTGTTAAGCCAAATGGCATATAAAGATATTCATATTGCCCTAGTAGCGTCACAAATGATGTGAATTTAACGGATTCTTTATGAACTTTCACATGGTGAAAACCATCTTTTAAGACAAGTATAGAAAATAATCCTTTGTCTCTCAGACTATCGATATTGTCGTCAATCAGTTGGGCCGGAAAATTATCGCGCGTAGTTATCTTGTTCAACTCCCGATAATCAACCGAACATCACCGGTCTTTTTTCTTACTAGTACCATAGGGCTGGCATACGGAGAATTGCTAGGGCGAATAATCTCTCTTTCTAATAAATCATCCAAAGTCTTACGCAGTGCCTCTTTATCCGCGAAGGACAATCGTCTTGGACGCGAGCTAATTGGCTGATCATGTTTCAAAGAAATAATCAATTCGAGATCGAGCGCACTTTTTTCGGCTTTTAAACCTTCGAGATAATGTGACTTATAAATCTCGCGAATCTTGTCAGCCACTTTTCCGTCAACCGCAATATTAATTTGTAATTTATCTGATTCATTAAGTGGGTACTCATTACACTCGATACTCATAATTCGTGACACGTCTTCATGATCAACCGAGCTCACCCCACTACCGCCAACGATCTCGACTGCCTCCCCCAATGTAACACGCAAAGACGGACACATTAAAAAATCTCGGCCGAGCAAGACTCTATACACCATTGTACCATCCGGCACTGCATAAAATTTTATTCTTACACGTACATTCTGGATATCTATCTCGCCATGAAAAACACCGATTATTTCAAGTCGCGAACCGTTTATTCCAAAAAATTGAGAAATGTCCTCATCGGTCGGTAAAATCAAATTGCTCGGAACAAAACTACTACGAATAAGGCTTATCGGAGAACCCGAGTCAATTATCGCGTCACAAATATAATTGTAATAATTACCGCTTTCGTCGCTCGCCACGATTTTTAGGTCAACCATATAGGGCTTAGCCAACGGAGCCGTCTGCACAACGTTGGTGGATGTGGTCCCGGCCGATTCCCTGGCAGTTCCTCGGGTCGGCGGCTGCTTCCGCTTCGGGCACTCTCTTGCCACGTGCTCCGGAGATCCACACAAATAACAGGAACGTCCCGATGTCGCCGATCGCCCACAGTATGCGGCGATATGTCCAGTCTCGTGACAATTATAACACGTCCTGCCGACTTTTGCCTCGTATCGCAGGCTGCTATCGTCTCTTCTGCCCCGATTATCGATCGTTTTCTTTAGTACCGAGATTTTCCCAAAAGCTTCCAACAGATCTGTTGTCGACTTGAAATTGGAGAGTCGAGCCTGGTTTTGCAAATTTATGTCGGTCACGCCTTCGATTAAATAATCGAGAAGTTCGTCTTCTGCGATAGGTATGCGATTTGCGAGAATCTTCTTTTCGTGATAGTAATCGCAAAATGTTTCGTTGTTCTTCCAAACTCGAGCCTCGAACTCTCTTCTGAGTTTCAGTTTGCCCGGACGAAGGTCAAACATCTGCTGCATTTCTTGTATTAGCTCTCCGTTATTCATCGTGACATATTCGGCCTTTGAATAAAACCAGGAAAGAGCTCGTCCCCTCAAACGTGAACTAATTAAGACTCTCGTTGCGTTGTCGTCGAGCTGATATGTGTTTCGGAGAAGCTCCAATTGATGTTTCCACCTCCAAAAAGTATTTTCGGACGCGTCGAATTCCGGCAGCAGCTCCTTAATTCCTCGGACGTTTCTGGTCATCGAAATCGTGTCGCTTGCGGCCATGCTCGCCGGGGATACATTTCGAGCCATTTCTCGTTCTCTCTGCAGAAGTTGCCGCTCTCTCTCCAACAGCTCTCGTTCTTTTAGCAGTAACTATAATTCTCTCTGTACAATATTGCTCTCGCCTCTTCCTCGTGTTGGCACATCCTCCCGTACTTCACTCTCGTTATAAGTCTCGCTATTTTGTTCGATCGTCATATTCGTCCGTCGTTTATTAAGCGTTTTTCCTAATTTTTCGCCCATCATTGTCCAAATATTCGGTTCCGAGTTCTCACTTAATCGTTGAATCAATTCCGCCTTTGATCCTTCAGTGGATAAATTTTTTGCGTCTATCGCTTCCTTCAATTCCTGCATCGTAAAATCGCTTCCTTGGAACGTCATCGTAACGCCTCTTGACACACACAGTGTCCTCTGACACACACAGTGTCCTCTCGACCAGCACACAGCGATTCACACAGAATCTCACGCTCCCCTGTTCGCAAATGAATCCAGATCCCACTTCTGATATACTGTTGGAAAAGATAGGACTGCAGGGAAAAATCGGAGAAAGAAATATGTGGAAATGATAATTGCTTTATTAGAGAGATGTATCCAATGTCAAGTGTCCAAGTTCAATTGCGAGAGAGAGCGTTCTCGCGGAGATCCGCTCTTTTATAGCCGCTGTCCTCCGGTGCAATCCCCGTTTTTGGTATATCGCCAATCAGGCCCCAATAACTTGGTGCGCCGTTATTGGTCGCAAACCTGCGGAGTAATGTCTTCACGTGCGATGCACGTGAAGAAACGGTCGCTCGCATTTACAAAATCTATCTTGCCCACTACACTTTAGTATTTAAAAAGTTACGAGAGGCGAAAAAACCAGTCAGCATTGCGGAAAAGAAGTACAAATGACATTTGTATCGAAACATTGAGACTAATATCTGTCTTCTTTTTCTTCTTCCTCGGTTCACGCTGGCCTGGTCTTAACAGAGATCTCGCAACGCTGCTGCGATGCCGCGAACCGTGTTTTTTTTTTATATCACTCTATTATATCACTCTATTGTATTGCACTCTATTAAATAGATCCCACTATCAGGCACTTGTACTCTCGCCAACAAAACTTTCGCGCTTTCTGTTACAGCGCATGCTCACATAACTTATGAATGTTATAGATGCAACAAAAAACTAGTCAAAAATATATTTTCAAACCTTTTCAACGAGTTACAGTTATCCTTAGCAGTATTATTACACGTCATACTGCATTCTCCTATTTTGCTATTTAATTGTTCCTCAAATGTATTCTAAAAATATTAAAAACAGTTATTATATTCTTGTATTGTGTTGGTTTAGATGTGGGCAAAGAGAAAAGACACAAGTTCTTTGTAGTTACTAAACTCGGTTCGGCGTTTATTACAGAGAGGCTCACACGTGTACAGGGACGATCGGCCAAGAGAGAGAGATCGGTAGAAGATCATGAGTAATACATATATATTACAAGAAGGGTAACCTTCGTGCGCACCGCGAGTTAGGGATAGAATATATAGAGTGACAATTTAGTCGGATGTAATGATTGTTGCGAGTAATGACTTCTCATTCCAACATATTGCAAATAACTTGATACTATATTATATGTAATTATAATATATGTAATTACCTCCAAATTTTGAGTATGAATAGTATTCATACAACAAAAATATACATGTTATTACTTAATAAAAAACATTTAAAATAGAAATATGGAAATAATATTAACTTAAAATAACTCTATCTATTGCTGTAATTTAAAAGTTACTAAAACGCTTTAACTTCTTTAATTAAAATATACATGATAGATAATATGTGAAAGAATTGAAGCTCATTTTTTTCCAAACGGATGGTACTTATTTTATCTTCATAATCAAAAGCGCATGATGATATCAAGAACACTTTATGTATCCAGACTCATCTCACAGTCGACAGTGTTTCCGTCGTATCGATTGCTCGTTGCAACCTATAATTCGATTTATACTGCCCGAGAGCATTGCTTGTCCGTCGACAAAGCGGACGCGCTAGCACAGCCGCGAAAAGAGCAAGAAATGAAACGGCAGTTCGACGAAACGAGACGCTCGTGTAATCAAGGAAACGATCAAATTATAGCTGCTTGCTCGAAGGGCTGATTGCTCGCCCACGGGGAAATTACCCTCTCTTCGTTCGGTCGACACTACTTGGCGGCTCGGACCTTTAATTGACACTCATAATTAAGCGTTTCTCTTTCCGTTTGACCCAATACGCGACACGATCGTTTCGGAACGGCGCGTATAGAAGAAATACAGAAATACAGTGCAAGAAACAAGGTAGCGATGCAAAGTGTTCAACATCTGGTTGAAAATGATTCTATGCGATTTATAATTGATT
Organism: Tetramorium simillimum; assembly: GCA_011636635.1. NCBI lineage: Eukaryota > Metazoa > Arthropoda > Insecta > Hymenoptera > Formicidae > Tetramorium > Tetramorium simillimum. The sequence goes on along the minus strand of VBVQ01006250.1, from coordinate 3,041 downwards.
ATGCAAAATCATGAATCATTGCATCATGAGTGCTGGATTTATCACAACACGTGTTAAAACAGTCTTATCTCGAATTTGTGACGAATCCACAGTCTCAAGTTATTTTATTTACGCAAATAAAATAATTCCCGCTAATCTTACTATATCAACATAGTAATCATATTTCATTACTGCTACAAATCGAAAGAAAAAACAGATCTATTGATAAACTTATCTCTTGATAAGTTTCGCTTGAAAAAAGTTAATACGCTGTTGTAAGAAATGTATTTAAATTTTTCTCAATATCTGCGATAAGTACTTTAAATTCGACAATAACGCTATTTGCTTTAAAAAAAGTAAAGTTAAATAGTGTGAAATAATGAGAAATAAATTATAGTAATCATAAAAGTCATGAAATCATAAAAAAAGAGCTTCTACAAATTTGATATATATCTATTGTCGAGATGCGCAATCTAACAATTATGTTATATTATCGAATTTATGATATTCCAGATAAGATATAAAATCAGAAAAATCTCGTTGCTCGGATTTAATCCTTCGATTTAGTCCCTACTATTATTTAAATTTTTATCAGTCACATGTTAAATTTTTAGACAATCGAAATTAATAATAATAATGAGGGAAGATTACGAGGTTACAAGATGGACCAAACAGATGACAAAGTTACGAAGTAGCGTCGTTATTATTTCATGAACAAAAATTCTGACAACGAGAAAGTATACAAAAATTCCGAGTTTTTCAATGCGAGTTTTTCATGCGTCATCCTAAATCCAGTTACTTAGCAAATTGAACAGCGTGAATGGAATTCGTAGTTTAGGAAACATTTGATTAGGCGACGAACGAGACCATAAACCGGACGGAGAAGTGACGCGGAGAATTTTATTTCCGGTCGTTTCGCCTCTTTCAAATTAAATTGATGCATGTTTGCACTTCACGTATTAAAAATATTACGCAGTTTGCTCAGATATTGTATAAAATCATATAGATATCAACAAAAATAATCCCTTTTTCATTTCGTGAATGCTGTATGTGTACAAAATGATTTAAGAAAAGTAAAAAAGAATATTTTTATAGAAAACATATTTAATATATATTTAAAATAAATAAAAAAATATCTTGAAATTCTCTGTAACTTTCTTTAAATCACTTTGTAAATCTTTACGATAGTTACTCTATTGCAATACAAATTTACTTACGTTATCGGCAACTATCTTCTTATCTTTCTTCTTCCGGTCTTTTCTTACACATCTTGTGGTCTGCTATATCTCCAATAACAAGTCTGAAGAATCGTCGGCTGCTCGCAAAGGAGAACCTGTAGACATTGATTAGATAGATGTTAGTGCGACAGAACGTCTATTTTCAACGGCATGAATTATCGAATTAACAATACAGCCTAAGTACATCCTCGTCTAATTAGCTGTCGTAGCGCGCGTAGCGTTGTCGTGTAAACATTTGAACATGCTTGTATCGAACAAAGCGTGTCGCGACGATTAACGGCCTCGAATTGAATTCCGCCCTATCGCAGGGGTTTCGGGAGGAACACGGACCAACTTGGATGGCCGCGGGATACGCAAGGACCATAATTACGGATCGCGTAAGCGTATCGAAAGGGGCCGCGTATCGATAACGGGGGAAGGGTCACAGAAGCAATTCCACGGCCGTCAGCAAGCCGTAGTCCTAAGGCGGGTCAACTATCGGGCGGAAACGCATCTGATCGAAGGGAAATCCTAGATTTCCCCGGAGGACTTCTTCGGGAAACACCGATAGTCGGACAGACCGATGCCCTGCACGAGTCCCTTCCTCCCCGCTGCTTTCATGTCACACCACATACTATCCAATACTCGAATTCAATTTGAACTCGCATCGATAGTTTGCTTTGCCGTTTGCGTCGCTTGAAAATGATCAAGGGCGAGCGATTTTTCAAGGAACAGAATTAAAAAACAGTAAAAATAAAAATTCTTATATGATGTATAATATTGTATGATTGTAGAATATTTTATTTAGCATTTAGATAGTGTTTTTCAAAGTACGTTATTTTTGTATGTTATTTAAATTTACCGCAGTCAAGCAATCTTAAAATGCAAATTTATTGGAAATAATTCGCGAATTTATTAGTAAACTGTTTGCAAATATTATTCGATCTGTTCGCTAATAGTGCGTGCAAAAAGTTCGCGATCAGCTCTCAAATATCTGCGAAAATCGTACCCTACCCCAGTATTCGCTTTCCCTCTTACTGCTCCTAGAGCAAAACAAACTCGTAACGAATTGCTCGAATAGCAACCAAACAAATTAAAAATAACAATCGATTGCAAACTGTTTATAAACATTTCGCAAATTGTTCACGAGCAAATGTCTAAAGCAGAAATAAAACAATTTGCGATCTATTTTCAAACTGTTGATCGACTCCGATAGAGATGTACTTTTAAATATTACTAATGTTATAACTGTAAGAAAGTTCGAAAATGCTAGGTTGGTCGAAAATTCAAACACGCGATGTTTAATCAGCAGGCCTGCGATCGGTTTGCACTTTTCAGCTGATTTTTCCTACTGCCATCCTCGCTCCTCTCATTTCGTAGCTTGTAGGCTGACGAAGACCAAAGACGCTCGAGCACAGGAGCGATATTACCTGTAAAAGGTATGGGTGTTTTGACGTGTGTTGCCCCACGCTCTGTCGACTATTTTTATAGGATTATTTAACAGAGATAAAAATTTCAGTAAAATGGATTGCATTGATCAGCGAAGATAACGATGGATTGCTTAAAGAGGATCGTGTTTTATATGCTTCATTTTGCAAAATAAGAATTCGCACAAGTACGTAAATTCGCACAAGTAAGTGGATCCAAACATTGAAAAAATTTTAAATCCAAAATTATGTGGAAAAATTTTAAATCCAAAATAATTGTGGAAATTTGGCTTCGTTAAAAATTTCAAAAAATTCTACATCTACTTCTGGTCGCGATATCAGCGTAATGTCATTTTGTAAATGTAAATTATACAACTCTAACTGGAGATTAATAATCTGTTTAACTATTTACTATTGG
>VBVQ01006249.1:0-10006 GCA_011636635.1 Tetramorium simillimum | reverse complement strand
ACTGTATACACTGTAAAAAATAAATTAAGGAATTATTTTTACTTTTATACTGCAAAATTAGAAATACATTAATTTAAAACTATAAAAGTATCTCAAATTTACATGTAATTTTGCACAAATTTTTTACAGTGTAGTGAGTTTAAGAAAATACATTTATACAATTTAAAATAATTATTACAAATGCACACAATTTATAATTTGAAACAAAATCCGCGACAGAATTATAGAAAATACATTTGTATGTATCATGTAATATTGAGATTATGTTTAATAGAGACATTTACAGCGCGAATAAACTGACGACTTGTTTTCACTTGAAATGGTTTGATAATTTCAATAATGAGTAAAATTATCGCTTGAAAGAAAAAGAAACCGTCAATTTATCGCGTGCACGTTCGCTCTCTAGGTTCACATTACCTTCCAAGTCAAATTATAGTTATCTATTAACGAACTAACCAACCAAAGCGAGCGAACTAAATTGAATTTTATTTTTGACTAATTTTAATTTCTTTGTGCCAGGTTAAACCAACTTAATTAGAATTGAATATAAATTTTCTAAACAATAAAAGTTCTTCAACAGATACGGTTGTGTCATTAATTGCTTTGTACATCTGTATGTCTTGTATGCATTTAGATGTCTCATCACGTCAAATACTTTATAACGTACGCTTGATGACACTTTAGAGGATAGATATCTATTTGGTATGCATGCATCGCGTACGCGTCGAAACGCATACGCAGCACAATATGATGTTTTTAAATGCTATTGCAAGCGCATTAGTCCAAAGGCCAGTGTAGGTATAAAACTATAAACAATTTTAAAGCGATGTGTAAATAAAGTAGCAAAACTCAAGATTCATATGTACGTACACTGAAAAAAAATTCTGGTTAAAGACGGACGAATTAGAAAATCCTGTAGGTTTAATAAAATATTTTCGTTATTATAATAGAACGCAATACTTTAGAACTTATAATAATCAGAATTCCTATTATAATAACCAGAATATTTGATCAATTCTACAAAATTTTTCTGATTCGTTCGTTTTTAGCCAGAATTTTTTTTTTCAGTGTATGTATAATCGGAAATTTATTGTACAAAGACAGCATTCTTTATGAAATGTCCGACCATTACAATTTATTAAATAAGGAGCATTTAAAGATTTTCGAGATTAAAACAATAAAATAATTGGGCAACGAGAGTGCGACGCGGATTACATTTGACCAAAATTCGCAGCACGATGTAATATTACACGATATTTAGCAAAGTTAACAGAGTTTCAAAGGTAAAATATACAGTAACAATGAGAGACAAATTATATAATAAATGTAAAAAAAAAAATAATTTATTATATTCTCCATTTTATAAATTTTATAAAAAGATTACATCTTCTTTATTGCCACGTAACACACATTTTTTAAATATGACGATTATAAAACGGGAGAGTTACAAAAATTGTTTTTTGCCAACGTTACTGATAGCACTTCACATAAATCGGTTTAAAATGTAGCTTTTAAAAATACGTTTTATCATTGAAGACGTACGTGCGCGACAGTTAAATAAAATGGGTAAAATCCGTTTACATCGCGATAGATTAAAACGACGTTTCAAACTTTACAAAAACATTCCGATAAAAAGTATACCTACCGTCGTATCTCATTATGCTATCAAACTATTTAAAGTGAAAATTATTATTGCGTAACTAGTTAAATGCTTACCACGTCGAGAAAGAAAATGTATCTTATGATTGATTATTTACTAAGATCAACCTTGCACAATTATTTCTATTTTATCTTGTTTCCTACATATTTAAATTCATGTTCTCTTTTATAAACATATATACTCTCTCAAATTATATCTCTGTATATAAATCTGTTGCAGAAAGAATGTTTTTTTACATATATTATACCTTCTAGAATCCACATTATTGTACTGATAATCAGATAAATCTCGATTTTGCATTAAAGTGCTCTACATGTTGTTTTACCTAAAACAATTCTAAATTGCAAAATTTTCGACATTCGGTAAGGGCTACTAAATGCTACCAAGCGTTCGAACGGAAGCGTATACGCGCGCACGTGGGACGGTCACAAATATTAATTGCTCTTGGTTTTGTTTTACAAATTTGCATTGCGTACTACCGTCCTATGAACGCGATCTAACGATGCGGCCGACAGCGTGTGCGCGCCCACGCGTTTTATAACACGGTAACGCGATATAACAGAAATGTATGTACAGAAATAGCCAGGAGAGACGCTACGCTCTACTGTGCTTTTATCGGTTTGTTTATTAAATAACAAAAGGACGCGCGTATAAATCAACACGTTAAAATATTTGACTGACTTTCCAATAAGCGGTTTAGCTCCCGCGCAAAAATCATTGAAAGGCTGCAACGTTACGAAATCCTCTCGTTCATTATTGTAATCTTTTCACGGCGGTGATGCCGCATAAATCTCTCGCGATATTCATATATAATACCGGTGCAAGTACGTAATGCACACTCGTGCGTTAATATAGCATTGCGGGAAATTGGCCTAGATAATGGGACAATTGATGTATGTCGACGGATATTGATTACTCGTCCATATTGATGGTAATGATAAGTGATAATACTGGTTAGTGTTGTCAACGATAATTGCAGACGCACAAAGGGAGAGTAATTATACAATTGTAGCATTTTTAGCTCGTACAATCAATATTTTACATATATGTATAACTTGGACCTATTATAAATTTATTATAACGGCTTTATATAGAAAAATTCATGTTATATCAAAAGAATTTCTATTCTTATTCAATTTAAAATAACAAATACCACGTTGGCGATTTAATCGTGCAGTCTCGTCGAATAACGAAATTATTAAATTATTTGTAATAAATTTTTTATTTGCAATTTCTCTTGTACATAAATTTTGCACGATATTTTATACAAATAAAAATGTCTATAAAAATCTCTGAAATAAAAGTAATAATCTTGAAATAATCTGGTCGTATTAATCGTCTTGCTTTTGCATTAGATGCAAAATTTGCCGTGCTTTAATTTTAATTAATGATTAGATATAATTTATATCGTTTATGATTAGATTATAAAACCACTTATGAAAAAAGTGAAAACGGTAAAAAAATCGTAAATTTCAAAGAGCCCATTAAACGATCAATCGTTTGCCTCAACATTTAAATACGCTGCAAGTCTCTTTCTTCGATGTTCTTATCGATAACTCGTATATCGTGTAATAAACTTTCCAAGAATCACGTCTCCTCAGCACAAATACTTCTTTCTGTGTGAACTTGAACAATAGTATCGTAATATTTTCATCTGATACAGTTGTTTCGTAATTTTTAGTTGTAATATTAGTGCTCAAAGGAAAATGTGATATCATTGATATTCTATGTATAATTTAAAGGAAGAAAATCATATTCACGAAATACGCGCGCGCGCGCGCGTGTGTGTGTGTGTGTATGGAATTGAAATATTGGACACATTGTATTGAATACGTGACAGTATCATGTTTAAACTAAAGCAAGCGGTTTTCGCCGTCCCCTCCATTCTTGCCGTACGTGTGTAATTAATGTACATTGATACACATATACATGTATATCAATTTTCATGGTAGATATTAATGTAGATATTAATCTCTTTCTTAACAACAATAAAAATTCTTTGAAGAAATGGAGAGAAAAATATTATCAAACATAACATTAATATTAAAAAAAATGATGGAAAATATAACATTTACATCACATATTTCTTTTATGATGTAATAAGTATATAAATATTATCGAATACTGAATAATGCTGACACAAACTGATAATATTATCCTAAATTAAACTAAACTTCCGACAATCTCAATTTACAAGATTTGAGATTGACAAAATTTGCAAAAAGAGAAAAAGTTTTCAATCAGAAGCAGCGATTGCCAGAATAATTTTTTGAAAACATTTCGATAGAAGAGTGCCTTGTTTGGCGATAGAGTCTGTAATGTAATTGGCGTAGAAACGAATTGGAACGGTTGCGAGATTGGATGTAGCGAAAAAAAAAGTACACAAGATCAATGAAGACAGTCAATGGCAAAATTGAACGATATCGGTATTCCATGCTATGTTCAAGCGCTCATCGTATTAGACGTTAAAAAGTTAAAAGACAACGGTAAAAAAATAATCAGTCGGATCACGATTATACTATATATACGTACTTTGCAGAATTTCGATACAATTTACGGTTTTAGTTCCATTAAAGAAATGGAGCATTTATTAATTCCAGCTTGATCCAGGTCTCTGATAACAAGTGGTAATCTGACGCAGTGGTAATCTCTTGCTTTACGCCGTTCGATCGTGAAAGCCCAATTGGGTATGGCATGAAAATTACACAGTTACATATATTTGGCACTCCACGGCACGAATAATCGTGATAGTGATCCCTACGACGTGAAAATGAACATAAATCTTAATTTTATACATGCAAACCTTATTGCATTTCCGTGAGAAGAAAACGAGATATTCTGTAACACATTACTAATAATACAGAAAATATGAAAAATTCAAGTTTTACACTTATTTTAATTTAATTTAGCCAATTTTATCTCAAAATGAAAATTAATTTGAAACTTAATCTAAGATTAATTAAAATCTCTCCATCTTAGCGTATAAAATAAAAATTAATTATTTAATATTTATACAAATCATTCATCTTCACTATCACTCAGGTATTAGTTGTAGTTTGAAATTGATCAAAATCTTTATCTCAAGTTTGAGAAAATTAAGGTTAATTTAATTTTGAAATCTGACGAATTCGACGTCTTCGTAAGCTGACAATAGTGAATTAAGCTAATTGTTCGTTTGAAATTCCCCTCGTATTCCTCGAGGAATATCTCTCGTGATCCTCCGTACTCATCCGTGCGAGTATATCGTACAAATGCGAAGCCCTAGTACATTTCTAGACTAACTCGACTAATGTTACTACAAAGTTACATACGTATATTAGTCTTGTACTTCCGTAATAGTTAAGATTATGGCCAGTTTGTCTTACATAATCGACAACTTTGCACATATTTGGATTGCTCAGAAATTCAGCCTTTGCGTTTAAGAAGAGAAATTCTTTCCGCTGCCGTAAGCTGAATTCCTTTTTTTATTAGCTCGGCTCTCAGATATTCGTGACGGTAAAGGACGCGATGCTTGGAGCGTGCGTAAAAGATTTGTCGACAGGAAGAAAAGTTTTCGGATTTACCATAAAAGTCCATGATAGTCTGTTAAATTTATCGCTTATGTCGAACAGTGGTTTTCTCGTACGTGATCGAGATGTAGCTAGCGTGGTCTCGGATGGATCCTAAAGTCGGTCATTCTCGTGCGCGCCGCCGCTACGCCGTACATTTCGAAAAATCTATATTGGGGCAGCAAGGAAACGCCTTGCTCGATAAGCTGCATTCTCGAGCGGCAGACTTGTTATCAGTGCGCCGAGTGTGTCTCGGATGGAAATAAAGATACTATCGTCGTTGGATTTTTTGCGACTGATTCCGAGAAAAGTTGTATCAAAGCGGATACCAAGCAGCAAAATGTCGGCTGATCTGAACATTTCACAATTGACAAATAAATGAAACATTAATCATTGCAGCAAATGTACACACATAAATTACCATTAAAGCTTTATGGACTATAATGTAAACAGAGTAAGATTCATTACATTGGCAATATTGATACGCTCGATATTTATCAAGACTCGTACCTACATTTACACTGCCGGCCGAAAATGTGTGAGACTATATATATTAATATAATTAAAAAATATTCCAGTCAAGCATTATTTAAAATTAACAAAGAACAATTTGCAAAAAGTGATTAAATATAAGAATGATGAGTTTGATTTTATCCAGTAAAAAATATTTTTGGGGAAACTTTTAACATTTTATATTATTTTTTATTTCATTATAAAACAATAAATAAAATAATATAATTATATAACAAAATATTAAAATATTAAATAAAATAATATAATTATATAATAAAATACTAAAATATAATAATAAAATATAATAAAATAATAAAATAATAAAATAATAAAAATATATTAAAATGTAAATGCACAAGTTGGATTTTATTTTGTACAATACATATTTTCAATTAATGGTCTCAAATTTTTGGTCGGCAGTATATTACACAAGATTAACTCCAACATCCACTGATATGGTAACTGTTATTTATTAATTCTTCCTATATATAATAGTTAACTAGTTTTAAAATTATTTGAATATACAAGATTAATCTTGTAACATTTTATTTCAACCCCTGTATATAATTTATTGCTTATTGATTCTTCTCAATCAGGTTCGTCGTTTATTTATCAACTTTTTTGTTTCAAATATGATTGATTTAAATTCATTTTTCTATGAAAGATTAAAAACTTTCCTTTTATGAAAAAATGTATAAATTAAACAACTATTATAATTTAATACGGATTATTTTCTAATTATATGTGTCATTTATCTATCGAGTTTCTCGTTTTAAATATATAAAATTTCTGGTACTAAAGCCAAGAATATTCTCTATATTCTATTTATTAAAGCAAAACGATTATTCCAATTAATAAAAGCTATTCTCGTTCAATGATACGTAATAAATATGGCAAAGTGTCTTGCGTCAACTTAACATTTCCCTATGACACATAATATGTATGATCACGAAAAGCAGAAGAAAAGGATATTAAGAAGCATGATTACAAAGATAAATCACGGATGCGGGCGAATTGGTTTTACACAGTCGACACTAAAGAAATAAATGTTATCGTCGTGAACGTATCTATAAATATACACTGCCGGGTCACCGCAATCTTTATACGACAACGCTACTTGCAGAAACTGTATTCTACCGCAGTCGCGTATTATGTGTTTTAAATTTATAGCATATTGTGCGATCCGAGTACTTTGGGGAACACGAAGCCGGGTCATATCTTTTTAGAAACTCGATAGAACGTGTAATATTACGGTGCTAAATAAAAGAGGTATAAAAGATTAAAAATTCTCGTTTATCATATTACAAAATAATAATCACAAATTTAATATTTTTACTTGGTGGGCAAATGATATGTACAATTGCTCAGTTAATTTGTGTTTAAAGTTAAAATGTAACAATAAAAAAAATTTCTTGTAAAAAATTTAGAAAACATTTCACTCGTTATCGAAAAAAATTATTATAAAGGAGAGTTCTTGAATTTAAAAAATCTCTGTAAACAAAAGTTTAAATTAAAAATCATTTTCTGTCGATGGATTTCTCCAATAATGACCATTACTGTCTCTTTTTGTTTTTTAAAACGCATTCCTTTTTTTTCTTTTTATTTGCGATGTTAACTGTGACAACAATATTTCCGTTTCAACGATCCTGCGACGCATCGACTACAAAGATAATGTTACGGTATCATTTCTCAGTTCAAATAAAAGCATGAGGAAACAGTATTCCCTTGGAGATTATTCCCATCGGATTTAATTAATATGTAAGATCATATTCCATTACGTGATAACCGACACTAAAAAATTACGATATTATGCAAATATGGTGAAAGCAATTTATGAAATATATAATATTTTTACATGTCGCGTTTTGTTACATCGCTGCAAGAATCTTTATATGGAGAAAAGTTAGTTGGAATAATATTTAATTGAACGTAAGCCGTTTTCAGATTTCAAATACACGTATCTAAGGAAGATTGTGATAAAATAATACATGTCAAGTGAATAATTTCTAATTGGTTACAATTTCTCTAAAGTGGGTTAAATAATAGGTTTTTTTTGATAAAATAAAATTTCATTTAATAACGTTTAATAACATGTTATTATTATTAAAATATAATAATAAATGTAACTAAATGTTGGAAATAAATGTCAACAGTTGCAAAATTTAATTATCTGCCATTTTCATAAATTTTAATTAATCAATAAATATATATATATATATAGTGTTGCATTCATTATAATTGTGTCACCAATAATCGGAATCTAAAGGCACTATTTTTAGCGTAAAAGAAATGAATGCGTAGAGGAATGTCGGAGAAAGGAACTCTGCAATATATATGCCTTCGTCTCATGTATCTGTAAACAGAGATGAAATAGCAAACACGCGAGAATTTTACGGCAGCGCTTCCAGGATTCTAAAGAATGCTAGTATCTACCGTATACAAATGATACAGCTGTCAAGTCAAGCATACGCAACTGTGAAAGTTAAAAAGAAGGATTCAATATCGAGCAGACGTCGTGGATATAAAAGTGGATGTTACTTTTATACCGCCGGCAACACCAGGGAGAATAAAACACCGCATACTTCGGAAACAAGTTTCAGTGTTTTAATCTAATAACCAACCGCTTGTTTTATCATTAATCTTTAATATAAATACAACAGTGTTATTAATGCAATTTTGTGTATTTTTGGCTGTTTTCGTTATCTTGTGTTTCATCAGCATTTTTCAACATTATTTTATCAGTAGTCTGCCTGTACTGCCAGAAAATATTGTAATTTTTTTATTTTAAATTTAACATTTTGTTTATTTAACTAGGATTATTTGACAAGTTTCAATTCAAAGGTTAAATCTGAAAATTTTAAATGATTCTTATGGAAAATTATATTTTCGCATACACAAATACTCTTCTCTATTTCTCCCGTTGTTTTCATCAATCGGGAATCAAACGAAACAAGCAAGTGATTTTCATTTAAGCTTTGGACAAGACAGAGTGTGGAAGTGTGATCTCATTTCTCGTCCACCCTAGTAAGAACGGTTCGAGCCTACGGGCTGAATGCGGCGGGCATCAAATCTCATTTATCAACGGCTTTCTTTCTTGCGATGAAGATCGATGGGAATGTTCCGGGAAACGATGCCAAAGAAGTCCTCGGACAAAGTGAGAAATTCTCTATATAAAAGATTATTATTAAACAGATTTCAGAGATGTTTCTTTCACTTTGTCACTTCTCTCATGCAATACTAACAATATTCCAATGATGTGAAAAGTTAAAATTGATAAAAAAAACTCCGATGTATATTCAGTATGTACCTAATTCGTGTGCCGTTTCTTTTTTTTAAGAAAATATGAAACTTTAATAGACAGTTGCTTGACTAGCCAACTTTGACCGAAATTTAACGGACGGCTTTGCCGTATTGGAAGGAACTCTTGGGAAATAAAAGCGCGGAATGTACATCGGATTTTCCATCGGCGGAAACTGGTAACGTACACAAAAGTTCACTGAATCACAAACATTCAGAAAAAAAGAGGAATTCTCGCTGTATTTACAGTACATGATTTTTTTTGTCGCGAGTTGAATTGTTATTACAAAAATGTTATCATGAATGTTGACTTTAACATTGTTCCTTTTGCGTTCGTTTACTCCGTGAGACGGGAATATCCCGCGATTACCACAATTCAGAAAGAAAGTCCATCGTTCGACAAAAGTTCTCAGGTATCGACTGGTCGAGAACAAACTCAATGAAGTACGAGGTAAAGAACGAGACAAGGGTCGAGCGAAAAATTGGCGTTATGACAGAAATCAAATCTCCGCGCTTTTATGGATCACCGGCACATCGATCGGCGACCGTAGAAAGATGCCGGCGAATGCACATGAAAACATGGATAGTTATTTTTCTTTGCCATTTGACGTTGCTCGGTCGAAGAAAGATAAAATGCGGGAAATGTCAGTCGGCGATTTGTCTTCATCACTCTCTCGATTATAACTGTTCACTTTTATTATAAATATACGTTAACAAATACACTGTAAGAAATTAGCGTAAAATTACATGTAATTTTGAGACACACTTAATAGTTTTAAATTAATTTATTTCTAATTTTGCGGTATAAAAGTAAAAATAATTCCTTAATTTGTTTTTTACAGTGTATAGACAATAGTAAATCTCACAATTTCTATAAAATTACATAAGATTCACTATAATAGTTATAAAATTCTACGCATTTATAATTTTGCAGTCAGAAGTAAAAATAAGTTTTTAATTTTTAATCATTTTTTTACACTGTATACAC
>VBVQ01006246.1:0-10012 GCA_011636635.1 Tetramorium simillimum | reverse complement strand
CGTCATATATTTTCAAATATTCTCATTTACATTTATTCGCATACGACATAATGTAATGTAAAATATAGCAAGATTGGTTGAAAAATAAGAAAATAACAAAATTATTAACACGCTTAATGCTAATTTTGATTATGTAACATATTACCAATCTATGCCATCGTCTAAATTGTGAAAGATTGATAAAGGTGTTTACTGAATCTAAAATTGTTTTAGGAATTGTTTTTATTCAACAGTAATATCTTGTTATCTGGGCAACCTGTTAGATCATCGTTTCGTAGGTTAAATGTTGAATCGAGATCAATTAGAACAATCATTGAAGTATACAATTATAATACATATCAATCTTAAGTTATGACATTTCCAATTCAATGTCAAGAGAGATGTTTATCAGAAGTAATTCAGGAAATTTTTATTCTTATTAAAAAAACAAACGTCATTCGATATCATCGCAATGTATACAGAATAATTTTGATATTGCTAATATAATGATAGAATGGATTGAAATGAGCGAAAAACGTCCCATAACGTTTTGCAAAAATCTAATAATCGAAATATTAAATATTAAAGTGAGTCAAATAATAACGTTCAGAAATGATAGGAGAGAAGCGACGGATCTTGAGTTATAGCACGACCCAATGGATCATGCATTGGTTGTCAGTGCGCAATGAGAAAAAGAGCGGCAATATAACCACGGATAATGGTATCGTGTCCTTTTCCTCTCGAGCGGCTTCTTTTGTTTAAAATAATCGATAATTAGTTGAGCATAATTGTTATTGAAATTTGAAGAAATCGTTCCTACGGAGATATTCAGTACAGAGGCATATCATAAAATAGAAATAATTATTTTAAGATGGAGGCGTTAAAAACAAGATCAACTTAATTTTTTTAAATAAATGAATAATTAAGGATTCTTGATAAATGAAATCAAACAAGTGACAAACAAAAAGAAGACAATAAGAGTGCAATGTGATTATTAGTTCGTATGTTATCTGTAGAATAATTTTTAAGTATTAATAAGACGTAATTATACATCGAACTTTTAGCTCTACTTTCAGTCATCTTCAGCGATGCGGTAATAAGTAAAATAAATAAAAGAATTTTTTAACAATTTATTTTATCATGCACATGCATAGAATTTACCTTGCCGTTCCATATATCATGTTATTAATCCCTTCTAAATGTCAAAATTACAAAAATCTCACATAAAGATACTCGGCTAGTTTCGCACAAATGCATACATTTGACGCAAGATATTACTGTAATTAATATCACAAATTATATAAGGAAAATTTATAAATGTGCATAATGATCTCATTTTTCTCTAATTTTTTTGAAATTTTTAAAGTTTTTTTAGTTTAAGGTGTAGAATATAGTCTGAGAACGAAATTCACCGTTTACGTACCATTTTTTCTTTTTTTTTAATTCAAAGTTTTATGATGTCAGTAATTAATAATTTTTGATTATTAAACAAAAAGGTAATAATTTGTGTATGTACAAAAATTACTTCTTTATTACTTCTAACTTTAATTAAGTATTAAGTAGTGTTGTACGTGTTGTTCGCGTGCGCTTTTAATAACAATTTTTAATTTTTTATATCTTTTAATAGCCTAACTTCATGTACTGTCTTTTTCTTTCTTCATAACTAATTCATTACTTATAATATTATTATCACTTTCATCCGATTAATCGTTTATTGAACTTTCGGATCATTAATTTCATTCTCACTACATGAGATACTTTTGTTTTTATATAATCAAATACACAAATTTATGTTAACCTATGCATGAACTGTCAAAACTATTACAATACACACACATCTCCGCGTTGATAGCTACTCTCGCAATACGAAGGGAGCCAAACGAGAGAATCAGCATCGCGGAAAAGCCGGCAACAATAAAATCGGTAACACGGCTTTTTCAAGATAGGAGGATACGAATAAAATAAATATTCTTGGCTTTAATTAAAACCACATACTGTCTTCTTATACAGTTTAAATTATCGCAGATATAAATTTCCTCAAGTACGCGCTAAATTAACTAAATCCAACAAGCTCCAACACTGTATGTTTATAAAGCCAATATTTGAGCCTTATATTTGAACAAGACAACAAAGTCACAGCATGCATCGCATAATCAAAACCAATATCACATCCTTTTTTACGTCAATATGCATACTACCGACGAATGGGACACATTAAGATGACTGATATGTTATTTTCCAGTCACTCGAGAGATATTACTAGCTCTGAAGCTACGCATTTTTCTGTTGTTCAACGAAAATATACTTTAAGCCTTAACATTGTTGGTTGTAATTATGCGGACGGTCTCCGACCTTCGTGCCTGATAACAGCATGCAAAGACCCGGCCGTATGAATTAATATAAAACGCATGTGAATTCGCGCAGTCGCGTAGTTATCAAAGGAGTGGAAGAATCATACGTGTTTCTGATATTCAGCAATTCACTTTCATTCACGTAAATAAAACTTTATTTGTCGTTTGTGTGCTTTTACTATGCAATTTTACAATATACAGTATTCAGTTTAGAATCTCTTGTTTTGTCATTTGTCGTTTATACCTTCCGAGATGAAAACAAGTTCATTTTGCTTATTGTCGTCATCTCTGCCTAAACATAATTGCAATATCGGCGAGGGTAGGGATGAGAGATGGAAAATACATGCATACGCCAATGACCTATTCTACGTCACTGCGAGTCACGTAATGTCAGAGAACATTCATCCAGATTAACATAGGCCAAAAGGTAAGAATAGAGAAACAAAACTATTATTGCGTATATTATATCAAGTAATATAGGCCTCGGGTAATACTTGATGTTCCATTTTCGCAATTGCGGCAGTGAAATATAACTTTACCACCAGATCACTCAATTTGCAAAACGAAAAATATATTACATAAACGTATAAATTGTATAGAGATATATTTAACAGCTAATACAATAGAAATGGATAATTTAAATGTAAAATATATAATTATTTAATGTACCTAACAATAATTAAATAGCTCTTAAAAATCGAATTATAAATGTATTAAAAGAAGTAACAGATATATCCGAAAAAGGTTGCTTCTTACAAAAATATCTATTTTTTTCTATATTAGTTTATACCTTATTATATTATTTTTTATTTATGCAATTTCTATAATATGTATGGTAATCTGATTTGTGTATTTATAATCATCTTAAGTTTTAAATAGTCTTAAGATTTAAAACGACTGGAATTTCAAGATTTTCAAGATCATTATGTAAGATCTTAAACATAAAATCAGTCTATGAATACTATTGGTATTCATAGATCGATTTTATAGTCAAATATGATTTTGAAACGTCGTACAATCATTTTATTGGACAGAATCTTAAAATCACCTATGACCAGACTTAAGACAATCTCGAATATAAAATCAGATTATAAATACTATCTTATATCCTGATCCAAAATAGAACATAAAATAAGACTGATAATGAAATATCCAACATAAATTAAATATTGTCCTTGAATTGTTTGTATTTAAATGAACTGAAAATTAACATGTCATATCTTGACTGACGTGACGATATGGGACTGAACTAACAGAACACATAAATTAGAAAAAGAAATATTTATCGTATGTAATATGAATATTTTATGTTTGTATTAAATTAATGCACATAATTCACAGTCATAGGGTTCATTTAACGCTCGCAAGGCTCGTGGAATCATTTATCCTTGTTGTTCATCAAATATTAAACAAGGACCAACGATGCTCGCGAGCATTGCAAGAGTTAAGTGGAACGTACCCATAATGTTTCGGTCGTAGGATATTAATTTTAATGAGCTAGATAATTTTTAATGAACTATGATTTATTGACTTCTTGGGCGACTTTTTATTCTTTTCAAAATGATTCTAGAAAAATTTGTTCACTTGAGAGGTAAAACATATACGATATAAAATTAATTGTAAGAAAAATTCATACTTGCACGTAAAATGCAATTCTGCGAATTCCATCGCGTTTAATAGGAAATTAATAATAATTATGTCAATTTCTATCAATTAATGCAGATTAACTTTAAACTCAGTTTAACTTACTTTTCGTCTTTTTCTAATTCTTAGGACTAAAAAAAGATAGAAAATAAGTTAAACCGAGATTGAAATTAATCTGCATTGGTAGAAATAGACATTAGCCTTATAAAAATCGCAAAAATTTGCCAATATTTGAATGCTATCTCTTGACATAATATCTCCAAAATTTAATATTTTTAATTTATAAAGAAATCGCAGAAAAAAATATTGAATATTTTTACCAAAAAAAGAAACTAGAAAGAGTTGAATAAAATGTTACCTACTTACTTTGTTGCAAAAATTAAATTTTTGTAATATCTTCTGTACACATATTTATATATAAAATTTAATTAATTTAATTAATTTTGTTTTTATTTTTTTATTTCTACAAATTACAGTAACTTTGAAATTTTGAAACTTTCTCTGTTATCAAATCATTTATCTATTCGAGAAGGCCAATGCACATATTATCAATAAATCTTTTTTACAGCTGACTTAGTATATGTATACTTTCTGTATTCAAAACAAAATGTTTTTTTTTAAACTTGACAAAAGTGAAAAGTTCTAGTGCTGCAATAAAAAAGTCTGTTGGCGGTATTGCCGCTCTTTTGCGCATATGCGTTGAAAATGGATAAAAAGGATACTTTAAGCACCCGCCTATGAGTGTTTAAAAATCTTTTTGTTGGGAAATTAATAAAATGCCATGGATAATAAAATGTTCTAATCTATTTTTCAAATAATCTTTTTTTAATTGTTTAAATTTTTATTGAAATTATTTATTTATACACTGATTTTAATCTTATTTATCTGCTAATCTAGTGTGCCCGGCAAAACTACCAATGCCACGTAACGCGGAATACGCTATTGGGTTCGCCTCGCATGCGCGACAGAGGCGACGCCGCTAGTAACACTGCACATCATTGCATGACAAGTAATTTTGGTTAGTCGGCGTAAGTCGTGTGTTTTTGCAAGTGGTATTGTTTGTTACCTTTTCAATTAAAGGGAACGCCAATAAAAATGGTAAGCATTCAATTAATTATCGTTACATCGAGCTTCGAGCTTCTGTTTAATGATTATTACAAAGAGAATTTATGGGTCATGTCAAAGCCGCCATTTTTATGGTTATGTGTACCTGCATGTAGTAATGTAAAAGTGTATATTCTTACGTTAACTGAACAGAAATATGTATATGATTTCTATTAATTCGACAATTGTTTTTTAGTTCCGCAATCAGTACGACAGCGACGTGACAGTATGGAGCCCACAGGGACGACTGCATCAAGTGGAGTATGCTATGGAAGCTGTGAAACTGGGATCAGCTACTGTAGGTCTCAAGAGCAAAACACATGCCGTTCTTATTGCGCTGAAGAGAGCGTCGTCGGAATTGTCGGCTCATCAGAAGAAGATCATACCGATAGACAAACATATGGGAATTAGCATCTCAGGTTTAACAGCTGATGCGAGAATATTGAGGTACGCTGTCTGCTGGTTTTTATAATTTCAACCTTGGCTTTTATTAAATTATAAAATAATTAAAGCTGATCTGCTTTTGATTATCTCTTAACTCTTTTAGGGCTAATTTTTCCAACGTCTTGGTAAGCTAACTAATAATTAAATCATATGTCTGAACTTGTCCAACTTGATAGATAAAGCAAAGACAGACATATGATTTAACTATTAGTTAGCTTACCAAGAAGTTAAAAAAACCAGTTCTAACTGGCAGAATTGGCCACCATTACACTGTCACTGTATTAGATGATAAGCAGAATCTAAGCCTGTTTGTAGTATTTATGCAATTTATTAGTTTTTTTATTCAAGTTACTTGAAATATTGAAATACAAGTTCTTTTAATACATAATTACACGTTTTAAATTTTATTTACATTCATCTGTTATGTATTCTAGTAGTTAGCAACGAAAGAGTTAATTTAGAATTAAAAAATTATTTGTAGCCGTTACATGCGAACCGAATGTCTGAACTTCAAGTATGCTCATGATGATACATTACCCATCGGTCGCCTGATAACATCTTTAGGAAATAAGATGCAAACGTGCACACAAAGATATGATCGACGTCCATATGGCGTTGGCTTACTCGTGGGTGGATATGATGTGAGAATTTTATAAATTAATTGAAAATCATGTGTAATTACAGATCACATATTTTTCTAACAGTAATCATTCCCAACAGGACCAAGGGCCGCATATATATCAGACATGTCCATCAGCGAATTATTTCGACTGTAAAGCGATGGCCATAGGATCACGATCCCAAAGTGCAAGGACATACTTAGAGAAACATCTAAATGAATTTTTGTCGTGCGATCTTGATGAGTTAGTCAAGCATGGCCTTAGAGCATTACGTGACACTCTACCTAATGAGGTCGATTTATCAATAAAGGTAACTAGATTTAAGTAACATTTTACTGAAATATAGATTCTTGATCTCATAAAAATCGAGAACTAATGTGTGACGTGACGGTCGAACTCAGAACCTGCAACTATGAATTCGAGCACTCATACAAAGTCACGCGCTAGCCCAGCGATGTGTCACTTCATGATTTAGCTAATATACATGTAAATTAAATAACATTCGATTATACATATATAGTTGCAATAAGAATTTGGTTATGTAATTTTAAAAATCAATCTTGAATGTGGAAGAAGATACTAAGTTTCGCTTATATATTTCAGAATGTATCAATCGGAGTAGTAGGAAAGGATTACGATTTTACCATTCTCGACGAGACCACGACAGCTGCTTACTTGTCCCAGATTGAAGGGGACGATAAACGTGGAAGGCCTACTGAATCGGCTGCGCAAGATGATGCCAAACCTCCGCAAGATCCACCAGCCGATGAAGGCCCTCAAGATCCTCAAGTTGCTATCGCCATGGACACGGATTAAAATAGCAATATAAATTTTATTTGCATTCAATTTATATAACGTGAAGTTGCAGTTTATGATTAAAAATATCTCAATTTTGTAACAATAACAATAACAACGGTAAATCTATATACATATAGATAACAAAATATTTATTATCAATTCATTAATAGTAACACGCTGTTGTTCAGATCTTTCTATTACTAAATTGCGAAGATTTTCCTTTCACAATATCTGTGCATTTATTGTTTATATTGATTTCCTATTATATTTCGACTAAATATTCATCTACACTGTTGTATCTTCCATTCACGGCGTAGCATGGTCATCAATCTGTTGTTTCTTCCGTTGTTTTAGTATATTTGTCAAGAAGTATTCCCCGGCCTTATATGATGACCGAACTAATGGACCGCTGGCGGTATACAGGAAACCTAATTGATTCCCTATATTTTCCCACGCTTTAAATTTCTGGGGTGTTACATATTCGATGACTTTTAAGTGTCTTTTGGTAGGTTGCATATACTGTCCCAATGTTACAGCATCCACTCCGGCATCTCTTAGATCCTGCATAGTCTGCTCGACTTCCTGATCAGTTTCGCCCAGCCCTAGCATTATCGATGATTTTGTGATTAAATCAGGATTGAACTTCTTAGCTGCTTTCAATACAGCCAGCGATTGCCTGCATAAAATAAATGACAAATTATTTCGAATTATAATCGTAAATACTTTTAATAATAAATATTGCATTATAAGAGAATACATTAAACGCACCTGTATCGAGCGCGCATATCACGAACGAAGGGAGTTAAACGCTCCACGGTTTCTATATTGTGCGCGAACACGTCCAAATTCGAATTCACAATTGTAGCGACGCAATCTTCATTGCCTCTGAAGTCTGGCACCAAGCATTCCACTAGGATACTGCTCCTACGACGAAACATGAAATATTTCTACAATCTGATACAATTTGAGTCCTAATTACTTCATTTCTTAAATAAGATAATAAAAAAAATTGCACAAGATACCTCTTTTTTATTTCCTTAACAGTAGCTGCGATGTGACTAGCTCCACCATCTTTCAAATCTGAAATAATCATTGAATTCAATAAGTCTATAATAATACAATTTAATTATATAGTTTATAACATTGATTTGTATAATTAACCATCACGATCCACGGATGTTAGAACGATATAGTCCAAACCCCAGTCCGCTATCGCGCTTGCAGTGTTAACTGGCTCCTCAGCATCCAATGGCGGTGGTTTACGTGCAGTTTTGACAGAGCAGAAACGGCAGCCGCGAGTGCACGTATCTCCCATTAACTAGAGAATAGATCCATTGTTATTTAGGCATGATTTCAATGATTTATTTATTCCCTTCAACTTTAACATTTATTTGACTTCTTTGACACCACAATGAATCTATATATTGTATAACTAAACAGTATTGTATAACTTCAAATTTTTGCGAGAGACATTTTTATATAATGGAATGCTAGATGTAAAAGTTAAACTTTATTAGGCTTAAAAATAACAGAATGCCAGGTGTACTAATATCTCCTGACTTTATATAATCCCAAATAGATTGATATAAATACTAATAGAACATTGCAATTTTATGAAAATACATTTGCATGAGATTACTAATATATGATTGTTAACAAAATTATTTTGATATTTTCATCTCTGATTTATTACAAACCATAATAGTAGCTGTCGCTGTGCCATGACTACCTCCACCCCAGCACTCCCCGATATTAGGACACCTTGCTTCCTCGCAGACCGTACTTAGTCGTAATTTCCTTAGTTGAGCCTTTATCTTACTGTAACTCTCACCCATAGGTATCTCTGTTTTTAGCCATGGTGGCAGCCTAAGCCGCCCCGACTCGCCTACGTCCAATTTTAATTTGCCATTGTACTCTTTAACATCATTCTTGAGAAAGTCTTCAAATTGTGGACCATCTACTAGCTTTTTGGAAAATTCTTTGTTACTCTCGGACGAAGCGCGCGCACACTGTAATGTAACATTTTCATCAGAATTATTTCAGATATGATTATTTGAGTAATTGAATATTGCGATGAATATGAATGAAACAGAATTTAGGTATTTAATCCTATAAAAACATTAAAACGATTGAAACATTGAATCATTGAAACTTACCGCCAGATAAAAGTGGCAGCCGAGAGTGCATTTAGGATTTGTGGCACCGAATATACGTAACATATTCACACTCATCAATCAGCTATACAGAAAACAGAGAGGATCAGAAGTGGTTCATGTTTTTAACTTGATAAACACGCATGACACGCTACAAGAGGTCCCAACACCATGTGTTGCCCTGTATTTCAATGATAGAAACTGCAGTTTGCTGATGTAAAAGATAAATACGATTGGTGGACATCTGTCTCATTTTGCTCGAACCCACTTAGCGGAGATTCAAACCTACTCAGCGGAGACTCGAATCATTAAAGATGACGGAACTAGATGAAATAGCCACACAATAAATATATCCATCATATTATAACTATTACATCTAATAATTTAATTAATTTCACATCCAAAAATTTAGAATATAAAAATTATGAATCCGGAATTATATTTCTCCAATTATGTGGGAAAAATATCTTGGAATCGCGACAGAATTCACAGCAGAATTTCACAGAAAATTAGACTACATTATTGAAAGCTACATAAAGTTACAATTAACTGTATGATGATGATTATCTAACAACAGCCACTAAAAAATAATTTAATAAAAAGCTGCTATCTTATTTCGTATTCCTTTTTCAACGTGAAAAATATAGATAATTTAATATCGACAACTGTCGATTTCTCTTTAATTTCATAATTTCTGCAATTTGCATAATGCATCAATATATAATCAACGTTGAATTAAAATTTTATTAAATGATCGAATCTCTCCATCTTTTTTACCCATATGCTTATTTATCTGTTGTACTTTGCTAATACAAATGTGTTTTTACGTATCTTATTTCGTAAACAATTTATAATTATTCAGCTATAAGTTTCTTATTTTTAATATTTATAAAATTTATGAAATTGAGATTTTATATCG
>VBVQ01006245.1:0-10016 GCA_011636635.1 Tetramorium simillimum | reverse complement strand
GCATTGAAGCACAACGGTATATCCAACTTGACCACTGCCAATGGTTCTTACACTTAGATCCAGCAAGGAACTAAAAGTAAGAACCAATCATATCAAAGAATCACTAAGCGTTGCTCATATTAAGCTGCTTTTTCTGCTGAACGCAGCCAATATATTCGGTGTTACACGCGCTCTTAAAAAAAAAAGAGAGTCTCAATGTTTAAGCTTAGTGTGTTACTGCCTGCTCCTGGTTTCCATAAAGTCCGATACATGAATAAAAAGTTTACATATTTACAGAAATCGCGTATATGATCGAATATCGCAGATTGTAGCCTCTTTTTGCGCGATTTTCAGCGCAAATCGAGAAGGGTAATTGCGAAGGAAAAATTTGTCAAACTTTTCTCCTATATTTCTCGCATTTTAATACACCTCGAGTTTACTTTCGACAGATGCGACGTATCAGCGTGTGTTGATGATGACTGTGTATTGACCTCTCTGATAAGACCTCTTTGATAATCACGGTCGTTCATAAATCAGTCACTCAATCTAAAGATGAGTAATCATCGATGAGTCGTCTAAATTTCGACGAATTACGTAAATAAGATTTTCGGAACGCAGGTTGTGAACGCAAACGGTGCTAATGCCGCGTTTTTCTGCGATTCGTCCGCAAAAAGCTCGTCTTCCCGAGTTCAACGTGCAAGATTAACAGTGAATTTGCGCGAATTCTAAAACATACAAGAACAGTACAGAAAATCTATAGACATCTATTTTTTTTTTTAATCGAATTCTTGCACCTTCTCTTCTCAATTTCTTCATTTCTGCCTCTTCTTCTTTCCAACGCCGAGAGAAACTTAATTTACGTTAGAACATTTTAGAATGTATCTTAAGCCGTAATTGATTACAACACGAGTATGTAATCAGATAACGCGCGCGCGCGCGCGCGCATATGCTGGGCGCTTTGTCTCCTACGTACGGATTCGATTCGTTCCTTTTCTCTCTCGTACGCACCCACGGTCAAGTAATTTCGACGAGACCATGTGATCAACAGATGTGACGTCATCCTTCGTCTCTCGTCGGCTCTCTCTCTCGCCTTTTCTGCCTCACGACAGATTTTCCTCGCGACGGCGCGTCGTCCTCGCGACGACCGGACGATTGCGCATCCCGCGGGAGGAAGGAAACGTCCTGTTCGGCGATATACCGCGACGCCGCTCGTTCGCTCGTCCGTCACACTGACACTCTGACCGCGAGGCACTCGTCCGTCACGTTATCATCAACATGATTTAGCGCGCGTGCGTAGTTGAGACTTACGCGCGAGATCGTACTCCATTGCACACGATGCAAAAAAATGCAATTTCCTCCTTTTGGAGCGGTGGAAAGAGAACGGCGGGAAAAGAGAAAAAAGACTTGTCCCAGTCGTGTTTTGACTCGACACGTTATCGCGTTGTGCTTTACATATACTATTTATCGTATGCAAATTTGATTTTCGCACAGAACGGGGTAGGGAACTCGCAATCTTAATTTCAGCAAGAAGTTGTTTGAGGCGTACATTTCAAATTGAATTCTGTCTCAGGAAAAAAAGATTATATAGTATTATAAAATATAAATAAATATAAAGTATTTAGTAAAATGAAATGTCTGCAAATTGCGATGAAATATATTATATAATATTCTATATATAATAATTTGTTTTATATGTGACTTTATATATGATTATTACATTTATACATGATATAAGCAAATTTTTTCATTTCCTCAAACTTTATTTTTCTGTAAAAAAAAAGCAATGCAAAAATCCCTTTTAATTATTTAATTATTTTTTAAATCTTCTTATTACTTTTCTAACGGAGATTATGCAAGAGAAGGAAAACATATATAAACATATTTCATACAATAATTATATGAAAAGTTTTTTCCCGTCAGGATATACATATTATGCATCTCTAATTCAAAAATATGCATCTCGCATTTCTATATTAGGATATGTTATACGCAGGAAGCTAAATTTAGTCAAAATTCAATATATATCCAGTCATAAATATTAGATACTCAGGAATAATTTGGTTTGGCGCGTAGTGTACACGCAAATAATATTAATAATATAGTCGTTCGGGGAAGCGAACAATATGGTTTAGTCAATTATCTAAATGATAATTCTATAGGTAAATTATGCAACATACACGTCAATACACACATATCTGTAATTTTATTAAGCTATTGATGATATATAACGTAACTATTGATTCGCTCTTCGTATTTGTTGCAATTTAAAAATTTGTAAATAGGGAAAAGATAATACCTGATATAAAGTACACGCCCTACAATGCAAGCAAATGCCCTACGCAGACACCGTAAAAATATAAAAGGTAGATTTTCCGTTAAAAATCATCGAATGACGTACGGAAACCTCGTATCACAACTATGATGCACTCAAGTAGGAAATTTTTTGATAAAAAAGATGTAAGGAAGTACATATCAGATTACTCATTTTATGCTGTTATTTCCGCATATCCTACAACAAAGGGACTTCCTTTACGGTTACTTCGGATTACGAAAAAGATTTCTCAACGATATATAATGATGAATAAAGTGACAATTCAATGATATCGTGACGTCAAGATAAGTTATTGTAGGTAAATTACTATGCATAAATTCTCGCTTTTTCTTTCACATGGTATATAAGAATACAAGAATAAGAATCACGGTAAAAACTTGGCGATCTGGAGTAAAAAATGCAAAGTAGATGTAAAATAATCTATTCGTATTCAAAAATATTATTAAATAAAGATAATACTAAAACGCACAAGATGTTTTTGACTAATATTGTATGTGTATACATGAATCTAGATAATAAATCTAAATAATTCAATTATTAATCTAAAATCTCTCTTCAGAGTAGAACTTTGAAGGGTCTCGAGACACTAATCAAATTATTCAAATTTCTTAGACAGCCTCATACACACATACGCCCGACACGCGTGTATTTACATATGCGACACAATTTGATTATATCAAACTAACAAGTAGATACACTATCCAGTATTATAGCAACTTAAAATAATACGACGTTGTCGTTAAAAAAGTTATGTAATGATTATATTGTACAAAAAGAGATGAAACAACGAGACCGACAATTCTTCTTTAGAAAATTATAAAGTTTCTCTTCTAACCAAATTACTAAAAACATCCTTGGGATGCTTCAAAAGATTTCTCTATTTCTCTATGGATTTGAAATGCGTTTTCCACGTGGAATACTTCATAAGTTTTGGTTCTGTCAAGCGTGAGTGCGTCCGCCACGTGTCGCTCGTAGTCTCTTTTTGTCGTTAGATAAAACGCGCACGTTCGGCGCATAATCCAATTAGTCGCGCAAAGCACAAAAAAATAATGTGCTACCTCACACGCCGAGTACCGTGTGATAATTACGATTTTCGTTAAAACAAAAAAAAAACACGATTGACACGAACGTAACGCTTCAAAGCGCGACTTGTATAAAACATTTTACGCCTATATTATCAATATAAATAATACAAAATGCCGTTTCTACGCAGTGCGACATTAAACACAACATGATATCGTTGCATTATTTATTACCTTGAAAATAATTAATTTTTTACATAATCTAAAATTTTTAACTCCATTTTTTAAAAAGACAATTATTAAGTCAATATTCTCATATTTCATTGATTCGTTCTCTCATTGAACAATTCTCATCATGGAGATGGTGTTTTAAATGTTAAAAAAATTAATAGAAATTTTATTCGCGTGATAGAATTTTCTATCAATGTGCCATCGAAGTATAAAATAAATTGCAACATGCTTGTCGCATATTTGTGCGTATTACTTCGTGCGGTAGGCAGATGTTACCATGTATTTAATCGCGTATAAATAATCGTATGTATGTTTGACAATTCAACAAATGCGACTCAAATGACTGATAATTACGACGATAATTTTATTTATTCAAGTGTCACAGAATCTTTCTGGGCAATTTTACTTGCTTAAGGATAAGGAATTTGACATAAATCAATTTGATACAATACACACATAAACATCTAAATCTCATCTTACTTTAGAATATTTTGCAATTTATGCTGTAAATTATAAAAGAGCTGTGAATAAAATAAAACACAAATTAAGCAATAAAAGTCAGCTGAAAAATTAATAATAAAATGTTAAACGATGTACCTATTATCTGCAAATATATTTGCCATAAAAGATATGCCTATACCATCCGTAAACATATTCATCGTAAAATCGATGCAAATAAAATGTAAATAAAAAAATAATGCCAAGTTTTGTAGCTTTCGCATAACTTAAAGGCAAATTTTTATCGATTATTCTGTTATATGCATATAATATACCTATTTAAATATAATTTTTGTTGTAATATAATATAAAATATTACAGCGTAAATGATATAACATCTTTTTTAATATCAGCAAAATCTATTAAGATTCGAGAATAAACGCGCTAACATTTTGCGTGACATTAATGACGAATACACTCAAAATTCTCAGAATCAATTTAACAGTTTAACATGACATATGACGCATAAATCTTACACTTTACAAACTGAAACTGACGATTTTCTTATTTATCCTACAATAGATAGATTTCGCCTGACTCATCTAATTAAATCATGGCAAATATTCAACGTCACTATGAGTAATTAATAAAATTCGCCGAAAAGATTCTGCTGAATTCAATCGCAATCTTTGCGTTAAATTAAAAAATTATCAATTATTCGCCGAAACAGTCACATTTGAATGATCTGAATAAATTCTATTGAATATACGATCAATTCTATTGAATATAAATACGAATAAATGTCCGTGTAATCTTTTTTTTATTTTTATATGATAAAATTCATTAAATTGTTGCAGCGAATGAGCTGTCTTCGAAACAAATTCGATCGGGAATCTGATCAAATACTACTTGTTCTTTGCGATGTGTCTCCGGATTCGCGGCAGTCTTGATCTTTCGCGGCCACGAGTGACTATTATTATAATATATATAGAGATGAAGCACGAGACACGAGCAAATTACGGAGATTAAACGCCCTTTGTCATACTTTCGCGACGAGGGACATCGCGGCGGAGAGAAAAATGAGTAGACAAGTAGAGAATTGGAACATGTATCGTGATTCATTCCTAATGCATTTCGACGTGTAGCTATGTAAGCCGAGAAACGGCGGGATGCTGTTAATCGGACCCATCATTTAAAATGTTTTTGTACAAATTTGATCATGATATATTTTTATGTAATCGGTTGGGACTTTGAATTTATCGAAGTATAAAAATATCCAGAGACCTTATTAATTTCTTGTCTGACAATATCATTATGTCGTTATTGCAATACATTTATGATCGTTAAAATAATTATATATATATCATTTTATTATATTTTATATTTCATAATCATATTTTTTAACATAACATGGTTATTTCATCGGAGAAATCATTCTTTTCTCCATTAATATTTTAAAAAATTATGATCTCAATACATTGCTCGTTATAATTTTTTCTTTCGCGGATCTAGCGTGCCGACCATTGAAACGCATAATCGGTCTCGTGATCAAGAAGATGGACCGGATAACATTTTAACTTCTACGTGATCCGGCTGGACCGATGTCGTACGTGTGCGCGTGCACACTTACGCCCCTAGGAGGATCCCTAAACTCAAATTAGCCTCGAGTTCTCCTTAATCCGAGCCTGACTAACCGTGCGTGTTACGCTCGCTGCATATGTGCGAGCCGGAGAGGAACGGGTGATGAGTAGCATACATCTGTAAGCCACAAACGTTGTGGGGGAGAACACAACACCCACCAGTGTGACATACACGGTTGCGCCGTAATCGCCTAAGAGGTTAAAGCCCTGTTTGATACTTCGGGATATATATTTTTTCTTCATCTTCTTCTTCCTTTCGTTTTTCTCTCGCAAAAATCTGTGCAGACTTTATCCGCGACACGTGATTAAGGCGGCGCAAGAATAGAAGAAGAGAATAAAGATTAATCACCTCTCCCTTCCCCCACTGTCGGAAATAATACATTAAATTAAAATTAACTCATTTAACTTTTATTCATTTATATGGACATGACTTGTCAGACTAAAATTATTTAGATTGAACAAATCTAATTTAAAATAATTTACTATAAATTCATATATAAAAGGAAATTTGTCTTGTGTTTATTTTTTTAATTTTTGTGTAACTTCTTATTGGCCGTAGCGACATTTTATTAGAGAGAGACATATTTTAGTTTTTTAAAATAAGATAAAATAAAGTGCAGTAAATGCATACGCGAAATGTTCAATTTTGATAACCCGGTCGATTTACTCGTTCAAAATAAATATTAGTCTTATCATGTATGTTACTTCGGATATGCTCTTTGTACATAAAAAAAGAGACTCGACCGATTAAATAACATTCGTACGCTTGTGTTGTGGCATGTACACGGTGCTTAGAACGAGATCGTGCAGCTCATTGCCATCATTACGCGACAGATGCACAGGGGTATTTAAAGCGACACGCTCGTAAAAATTCTAATTAAACACCCGCCCGTAATACATTGCATTACACAAAGCGGCACACCCGTAAAAATTCTAGTCAAACACTCGTCCGTAATATTGCATTACACAGTTCGTGGTTTCCCTGTCAGGCTTCATTACACGCGTGGTTTCACCCTCGGCGAATGCGCTCCCATGCAAAAGACTGCACTCGTACCGCATAAGCGGCAGGCAAAAAAAAGCGTGGAAGAAAAAAAGACAAGCCACCTCGGTCAGAATTCGATTCTCGCGTTTCTATACTGCGTCTGTGATTCGTATTGAATAACGATTGATTAGACGTGACTTAGAATTTTAAGAGATAGAGTTAATCTCGATAGATGCGAAAACTCTACCTTTTATCAATGCATTAATATATAAAATTATTAAAAGTATTAATTAAATATCTTATGATTCTAATAAAAAAGATCGTGAGATATAAATAAGAAAAAATTAAATATAAGAATTTTTCATATTTTACAAAAGCATTATGAATACCAATAAATATAATTGAAAAAAAAAGAAATTTTGGATGCATAAAATTGGAAAATATAAATCAATAAATTGTATCATTAGTATTTATATCTTATTTAACATCTTTATTTTGACTTCTCATTTATAAACGTACGATATCTTTTGATGTTTTTTTCAATCAAAGAGACAATTATCTCACGATACTTTTACAAACGAGATAGTTGCCAGCGAGAACGCTCGCGATTAAATTAATCATAATAGCACGCCAGTTTCCGCGAAGTTTCGCGCTTTTAGCTGTTCAGGAAGAATGCGCGGCATGTACTTCCGACTATTCACGGTTTGCTTGCTAATGCAATAACGCCAGACGCGTCAGTTAACAAGCTAACACTTCCTCCCGTCGGGCGTAAAGACATGCACATTTGTCGGCCACGAATATTTATGGGGCTAATAAAAGCCATGCTATGCTCAATTAGCGAAATGGGCTTTAAATATTACATTCAGCAAATTGGCTATCATAGGCGTTACCGAAGTAGGCAGTATGACTTGCGTCGAGGAAGTAAGCGCAAAATCCAATTTGATATTTTCCATCGTGAGAAGGATATGCCTGATAAAAGAGCAACGATAGATAAAAAAAAAAGATAATTTTTTCAGAAAGAAATTTGCCAGCTATGGCGATTCATAGCGAAGTCCAGTGTATCAAAATCGGAAAATTATCAAACACATATAGATATATATAGATATACATGTATACGGATAATCCTCGAACACACTTTATGAAATTTCGGTGCAAACGTGAAATTACATTCACGGCGGGAATGCAATAAATGAAACTTCAAAATTCAATTTACGGGAATTACGTAACAAAATAATTATTTCCGCAATCTTTAATCGCGAATTTCGTAAAGCGCGTATTGATAGATGAAATTTCTCACTTAATGGAATACTGAGGAACGATTATGAGCTTTCGCTGAAAAAAAATAATCTCTTCCACATGGAAGAAAGCAAATAAAATCGACTTAAATGTTTACAAAATTGTTGTACAAATGATATATAATTTTTCTCATGACGACTTTTCTCTTCATCATTTTTTACAGGCTAACGATAATAATTGCTGGAAATCGAGGCAAATAAGGAAAAAACAAAATAATATATAAATCGATATAAATGTGAGAAAGGTAATTATTACCTTTCATTATATCAAGTTTGTATCTTTTTGTATAATTTTTCGGATATCTATCTTTTAAACTTAAAAATTCCTTTTAAAATGTATCAAAAAGAATGTCTTTAATACTTTAAAAACGAACGAACTGGCGAATCTAACGATTGTATCGAAATTCTGAAGAACTCGTGATGCCTGGATCGTAAAGGTAAGGTTCAAATGGCACATAAAAGTTGTAGGCTGCGTTCGCTTTGGGCGCTCACGTGCTGAAAGTATCATTCTATCGTTCTTCGATATATAATATATAATTCGATATAATGAGCAACAAAGATAGAATGACGCTTTCAGCACGTGAGCGCCCAAAGCGAACGCAGCCTGAGACTTACTTGACAAAAACAGGGCCAGATCCACCATGTATATCCAGTGAAGTGCTTTCCTGCAAACACTCATGATCTTTTCGGTACGGGACGTTATGTTGTTGAGGCTCTCCGCGGTTTCTTCCGCCAACGTTACGGTGCTACACCTCGTCAACTGCTCTGTGGAACTCTGACTCTGAAAGAAAAAGTAAGAATTCATTGAAAGATTGGCACAAGCGTAAGAAAACCGAAACTCAGAGTTATGCGGAAAAGTAGGAATGTTTATGCAATGATCGCAACAACGTTTATTCGGTCGTCTCGATGTCTCGTCTTCTCCCTAAGATCCGTCGTTCTTGCTGTCGTTCGAGTTAAGAGAACGTATCCTCGCACGATCTCTGCAGGGGGTCGATTCTGTATCTCTTGAAAGAATGAAAATGTGAAAAGTGAGGAGATTTACTAGAATATTTGTTTCATCTAGTAAATTTGCTCACTTTTGCTCACATTTTCACTCTTTTAAATTAAAAGATACAGAATCGATCGCTTGATCGATCCTGCGCGGTACAATAGCGCTATGATTCCGCGGCGCGCGATTTGATATGGCGACTGACGATTTTCTTACACAAATCAAACACATATTCTATCAAGATTACGTTCCGAAACTTTCTGTTTAAGAAAAAAATTTACTAAAAAGCTATAGTTTATGTTACGGATAATACAGGCTTTTTAGTAAATTTTTCCTCGCGAAGAAAGTTTCGGAACGCAACCCTTAGAAGTTACATAAACAAACACGTGAGTCCCAGATGCGCATCAATCAAATTATACAAATTTATCCTAAACCTACCTAACTAACCAATCTGGTGGTGTCCGCTTTACACTGTGCGCATCTGGGATGTTCCCCACGAAAAACAAATGACGAAGAGAAACATAAATACATAATACGCAGGTTAGTTAGCAGCGTGTATATTCTCTTTTGAAATATCAGTTTTAAATTATATTTTATTATATAATAGCATTATATAATACTATATTTTTAATTTTTTTATTATCAAGATGATCAAATATTATCTAGATGATCAAATTGATTGGACTTGATTATGATTTATAAACATCGTATTTATATTAGTAAACTGTTACCTACGTAATGCTTATGTGATTTCATCGAAATCTAAAAGACAGGATGAATTTTCTAATAATGCGTGTGTCGACGGATTGAGTAACATGATAACATTAGTGCTGCTACACGCTGATTCGCGATATACCGGCCGCATCGGTTTTCCACCGCAAGCTGCAGTCGCGCGAGATACCAGCGAGTTATTTTTTTTTTTTTTTAAAGGTGGCGAAGCATTTTTCGTAAAGTGATCCTCTGTTGAGGGGTCGCCTGTTTCAAAAACACAACTTAATCGAATTACGCTTCGTCGGAAAACATAAAGTAGCTTGTCTCGTTAACCGCATCATCATGATGTCATCGCTAGACAGAAGCAGCGAGATAATTTTCTTTATCCTGTATCAATT
>VBVQ01006244.1:0-10018 GCA_011636635.1 Tetramorium simillimum | reverse complement strand
GAGGGGGCGCGCACAGATGGAAATCTTCCCTCCTTCCAAAGTCACTCGTTTACCTTCACCTCGTCACGGGCGGGGGAGGAAAAAACCGATCACGCGGAGTTAATTATCAATTGATCGATTTCCTCAACACGGAGGAGGGGGAGAAATTGCGGTTAGACAGAGCGAGAGATCGAATTTGTTTTCCATCTGTAGTCCCCAGCGATTCCTCCCCTTCCCCTTCTCGTCATCTTGAGGAGTTCGATTTTCGACGGCACAGAGAGAATTGACGAATCTCACGATATGCGATATCTTACCGTGATCGCGAGGGATGAGGACTGTCCTTGCTCGCTACCGTCTACATTTGACATATCTAGGAATCTAGGACGAAAACGGGCAAACCGCGCATTTGAGAAAGGATCCGCACCCCTCTCCCCCTCTACAATAAGAATCCCAATTTCAGCGACACCTTAGTACTCGCGCGGATGTAAGTGAATTAATAATCGGCGACGCGACTACCGACAGCGGGTAGTCGCGCCAAATTCGAATCGTGTTTTCAACAGCGGGCACATGCGCAAAGGCGGCAATTAGTCGAACCTTGTTTTACGCATGCGTGATCGAAGCCAACAGTCGTGAACGATCGAAGACGGAAAAAGGTTTAAAGAAAATTTTATATATTTTATAATTCTAAAATTAATTGGAACTTACTTTTGGGAAAATCAGAATAATCCTCTGATTTTTTAAGGTAAGGAGCAATTGATTTCTTTTTTTTTTTTTTTAAGGCAAAGTTCATAATAGATCTAAAATCCAACAATCTTTTGTAGATAGAAACGTTGCTCGATAAACGTCGTCTATAGAAAATAATAAGAGCGTAACCAATTGGCATGTTAATTTCGTGAGACTTGAATTTCGCAATTTACCCTAATAGCTCCTAAGATCTAGAGGTCTGTATCGGAACACTTTTCTATCTATAAACAATACAGGTGATATTTAATATCAAATTATTACAATGGACTGTAATCAGTTCCTTGATAATTACATTTACATTTTACATCAATATTATATTTAATATTCCAATAGTTGCATATTTAATAATTACAAAAAGCTATATGATTTAATACATGTATGTACAACATGTCGAAGTACTTACACACGAAAATAGAGGAATAATTTATATTCTTTTATCATTTATTTATTTTTAGATTTATTTAAGTTTTTAGAATTTTCAACAGCGATAGCAACTTTCTTCATTTTGTCACGTATCACTTCAGAATCAACTCGCACAAGGCTTACTAAACATTCACGAACTTCTCGTTCACTCAGTATTTCCGCAATCTGTTCACTGGTACAGAATCCGACAATCTCCAACCAGTATTTACACAAATAATCTAAAAGCTCGGTTACCAGCTCCTCGGGATCTAGCTCATTCTCTGAATCCGAGCCTGAAACTAATGTATACATTATATTAGATAAAAAACGACGATCGCGTGTACTATTCACAATTAAAATAAATAAATTACCCGTTTTAAGGGAAAAAATTATCGTCGCGACAACGCGGTCTATTCTCGTCGGGACATTCACGTCGCAGCGATGAAAACCTAGCAGTATGCGCACAGCATCGCAAATCATGTTGGCGGTTAGTTGCTGAATTGGATATAAATTATATGACTTTGTGCATAGCTTTAATATCCTATACATAATCTCCATCAACTTTGAAAACCTCTCGTCATTCTCATAATCCTCGAATTTAAGTGAGCCGGACTCCATTATGGCAATTAATACTGCTAGCCAGTGTTGGGTAAACGTCCATTCGGAGGAACTGATTTCTTCTCCTTTTTTTCTCGTCGACATTATCTGCATGAACGATTCTAACAACGCAGGAATCAAATCGTCTATGTTAAATAGCTTCTCCAAGAAACTGTTCTCATTCAACAGTTTTATCGCAGATATAGATTCAAGCAGATTCATTACGCCTATTAACAAGTCATCTACGACAGAGATTTCAAGATTAATTAGGCAAAAGGATTCTCTTGTGCATTATACGTACAAAACGTACCGTTGGTTGAACTTTTTAACATAAAGTTTATAGAATCTCCAAAAAATTCGCATTTCGTAAGATGACCCACCCATTCCGATTGAGGATTTTGTCGGATTTTCCACGCAATTAACTGTAAGATCCTGATAAGTTGAATCAATATTAACGAGTCATCGGACGCTAAACAGTTCAGAATTTGTGTAACTAGTTCATGGTCGCAGCCTATCGTATCGATGGCTTCATCATTACTGCACACATTGCCAATGATACCTAAGATTATTTCCTAAAAATATATCTTTAGCTATTGAAACTGTCAAAATTTATCGTTAAAATAGTTTCTGTAAAACTGAATTGATATCATGGTAAATAAATCTTACAGTCAATCGTGGTTTGTCTGAAGTCACTAGTGTGTTCTTTGCTATCTTAGTGAAATCATGCGATATAAGAAACGATGCCACTTCTCCTTCCATACTCAGATCCCACAGAGTACACAGCTGATCTTCTAACTCCTCCGTCCAGCCATTCTTGTCAATCTGAAATAAATTATAATACTTCGAACACTTTTATCACAAATCTAACAAGATCTACAAATAGATTAAACTAAATAAAAAAGATTAAGAAGAATTATAATTAAAAAAGGAAATTGTATCTGATAAAACAAAATTTCTAAAAATATTCTGCATAATGTTGCTATTTAATTGATTTGCATAATATTATTATAAAATAATTAATTTTAGTAAAGAGTAATTTTTATAAAAAGATTACCTCACATAGAGACATCAGAGTCTTGATTATCCATTTGCTACTGCAGAGATTTTTACCCACAGCATCGCCTCTCAACACTGTTAATTCCTGTTCAGTGACATCCTGTGAGTCTATCATGTCTATTTTCTATCAAAGTACCTTCAACATTTTCACACAATTTTATTGAAAGCAAATAAATAATTCAGAGCTTGTCGTCTGTCACAGTAACAGAGTAAAATTCAATAATTATACATTTCAATGTTTACACTTTAGGTTAGATTTCTTAAATGATCAAATTATTACAATTTTCTATATTACCTTAAAGTAAGAGAAAACAGTCACGAAGAAAAAAATTGAAATTCTTCGAATAAATTATCAATTTCCATTGATTTTAACATCGAATTGAAAACAGCGTCTAGACCGTGCACTGATAAGTCTGTTTATTTTACTTGCACTCTCGAACAGTTTCTGGAACGAGATAGACATATATATTTGAATATTAGATAGAGAAAGAACAAGAAATATGAGTGTAAAACGAACACGTTTGAAACATGGCATATAGATATATATTTACATAGTTTTTGAAACAGAATTTATCTAATTGTGAATTTTTTCATATTGTTAAATATTGTCATTAAAAATGAAAAATTGTATATGCGAAATATTTTTTAAAGAATGACAATGGATATAAAAATATATAATTAATAAAAATATTAATATAAATTTCTAAATAATTTCTCATTTTCAAAGGATAAGGGCTATGAATACTTTATCATGAACTTTCTTATTATTATTTAATTCTCAAAAAATTAACACACTTAATTTTCAATCTTAAATTATTTCCTGTTTAACATTGAGTTTAATTATGCATTAAAATTGATGTATAGAGATATTATTGTTTTGAACTAGGAAGATATTCATTTTGACACAATTATAACATTATTTTGAAATAACAGCGATAGACATACTTGGTAATAACCAAGTATAAAAATACTTAATAAAAATACGAGATGCGATTTTTCGATGTCGATTATCGGAGGTGCTAAGTTTTCGCGAGTTATAATTTCAATAATTATTACATGTCACATTACATTAAATATCGTAATCAGACACCGTACATTTATACATACAGATTTATAAAATTTAGAAATGATACATTCTTCAACTTCTCAATTTAAATAATGACATTAATTTATTTAAAATACACATCTTCAAAATATATCTTTTACCAGTAAGATGAGCATAATTTATAGCTTATCCGCATTACGCCGATACGCTATTATTAAAAATATATTAGGAAATGCATTTAAGTTATAAGATATGTTAATTGTAAATTAAGTTGTTTTCCATATTTTGAATTACGGAGCGATCACGTATGCGTGACATTTACACCTTTGTAGAGGTGCTCATGTACACGCAGATAAAAGAGAGCGTCGACATAGAGCATTACAGGATATTTTGCATTATCTCCATCGGCACCTGCATCGTTTGATCATCAACGAGAACGATATCGAAGTTTTCCATAAAAGAGTCTAAGCTAGCCTCCACCTGGAAAACAGACGGTATTAGCCATTTGCGTAATCGGTAATCAATTAATCAGTCCTCTAATCGAGAAACTTACGTGCTCATAAAGAAATCCAATTTTCAAAACTGCCTTAGTATCTTCTATTCCATCTACCATGTTAGCATCGCCGATCGTGTCGCCCATTAGCAATACATTCTGTCTCTTTTGAAGTATCTTCAGATAATCGTTTTCCAGTGCACACTCATTCTTATTGTACACGTGTATAAGCACGTCGTTCTTAAATCCATCCAATTGATTTCCATTATACTTGAGAAAGTTGGAGATTACTTTTACATTATCGAAGAGAGCATTGTGGTACCTCAACACAGCCTCCACTATGTCTCCCAAACCAGCGCTAAACACTATGACCGGCACTCTCGCATTGTACAGTTTTTCAAAAAGTTCTTCCGTACCGTCGCGCAATATGTTGTCGAACGTTTGGGCTACTTCCTCCAATTCATGAGGATCAAACTCGAAGCCCTTTAATAAATTTTGTGCCGCGGTCATCCAGTCGCGCATAGCGTCTGCCTTCTTGTTCACAGGCATAACTGGATCTATCTCTATTGGTCTGTATGTATTATATAAATGCTTAGCTTTGTCCAAATATTGCTGCGGCAATTGTTTGCATGTTCGGAACATACCTAAAATTAAATTTCAATGTTCAGTTATCACATAGCTCGACAAAAATTGATAAATCCTGATAAACACACAAGCGCGTATATCTACAAATTTTGATGCTTAAATCTTGATTCTAGATAGCATGCAAACTTGCAAGATCAGCAGATTTGTGAAGTGGATGGATTGCGATTACGAAAGAGCCAACTTCCTCCATATTTTTCTTTCAACATAATAAATTATCGTTTACTTACCAAAGCTGCTGAGTACATGCGTGCCATTTATATGTTGTTTCGTAATGGTTAAGTCGAAATCCGTGACTATCTGCACAAACAATCGTAGATCAGTCGAATGCTGAATTAAAGTGATGTAAATAGGGGGCAGATACCTGCAGATTATTCGCGCCACCTTGCCGTATCGCATTTATCGTCTTCAGGAGCGCGATCTCGTCCCTAATGTAAACATGCCTCGACCTCAAAGCGGGAAACTGTAAACGGAGAATACGTATCGCAATACCAGCGAAAAGAGATCGCGTCATCGACGTGACGGTGGATGTTGCTCACCTCGTCGATCGTAAGTTCGTTGCTCATCGTCGTCGGTGGCGCGGAATCACGCGGAGCCCTCGGAAATTCGATGGCGAAATCAGCCTCTGAAACCCCCGTCCCTCGTCTCGTGCCAACGTGCGCTGCACGTTGCTCCGCGAGTCTGCCAACCAACCACGAGGGAGAATGCGCATGCCAAGCGCGTTATATCGGGTGTCTGAGAATATACGTTTCTCATCTGGCGCGAATGTCGAGTCATTTAATTTTACTTGACGTGGATTCTCACTTCAATGACATTGTCATCTTAAAGAGATTTCTCAGTTAAGACGATCTACGCGATGTTATGAACAAATTCATGAAACATCGTAATTAATTTATAAACGTGGTTAATAGAACTAAAGTAGCAAAGTCGAATGTTAAATAAAGTTGACAATATCAAAGAAATATGCCAATTAACATTATTCGCTAAATATATATACTTGCAAATCCATATTTATTTCGTTACAATTTTAGAATATATTTTGTATATATAATTCCACTGGAATAGATTATAATTTGATTTTTGATACAGATTTTTTCAGATATACATATAAATATGCTTTATACACTTATATGAAATAATTTTTTTAATACAACATATACTGTATGTAATCATTTTAATGTAATAATTATGTATTAATTTAAAAAAATAATTACTTGTTAAAAAATGCAATAACACATTAAAAATATATTATTAAAAATATATATATGTTACAAGTATGAATAATATGTTTAAAAAACATACATGTATTACTGTATGTTTTTAAAAACATGGGCATATAAAACACATATACGTGAATGCATGCATATGTATGTCGTGCATATAATTTTAATAAAGTATGCGTCGTGTATAAACAAGCTATTTTTCAAATTATTACATCTCTTTAAACATTAACTCATATTATTTTCTTTCAACTTTAATTCTTATACTATTCTCAGCTTGTCCAACTTACTATTAGGTATTTTCATTCTATTTCGTATATAGGAATAAGTTTTAGCAAATTTAGGTAAAATAACGTCCTTTTGATCAAACACTTAATTAAGCTATGATAAATAAAGTTACTTAATTAATTTAGATTTCAGATTTAGATAAAACCTAAACATGTAATGAGTTACCCATTAAGATGTTGTTCAGATGTTTTGTAAAGTCCTGCACTATTGCCATTAATTTTGAATCCTTTCGTTGAATTTTTTCAGAGTTAGTTTCTAAAACTATTGTACAAATATATAGTTAACAAAATATAATTAAAAAAACATATTACTGTATAAATTATCAACAATGGAACAATGAATTTTATACCTTTTTCAAGAAAATTAGAACTTATTTTTCTCACAATTTTACCCATTATCAAGGGAACAGAAAGTTTGCGCATCATATATATCAATAGGCATATTCATTTTATAAATTATATCAATATCTCGTAGTATCATTTCAGTTTCTTGCTTTAAAAAGAAAGGGTCTAATTCTTGATATGGATACAGCATAAGAAATCTTCATGAACATGTTTCTTTTTTTTCATCCAGTTTAAGTACAATAACTAAATCTTGTTTTATAATAAATATTATCGATAGCCAGTTGTAAGTATACTGTAAATTCATAATTGGATAATAATTATTATCATCTTTTTTTAAATATTATCATTTGTATGAAAGATGTTATCAGCGCAGGAATTAAATTATCCATGTTGAATAATTGTTTCAGAAGATTAGGTTGATTCGGTAATTGTGTCTTAGCCATTTCCTTGAGTAGGTCAGTTGCTGCTATTATTAACCCCTCTATAAAGAAAATTTAATAGATTAATTTTATTGCTCAAAATTAATTCGCTTATGATATAATACAATAAATTAATATAATACCATTAAATTGAAACTTGAGTATAGCGGTCATAATGTTAAAAAAATTCACATGTCTTCAAGTGTTTCAACCAAAGTGATTTATCATTGTTTCGGATTTTGAACACTATTACTTTTAAAAATCTCAGAAGGTTCATTAATACTAGAGCGTCAACAGATTTTAAGTGATTTACTATTGATACAACAAATTTGTTATCATTGCCTATTGAGGTAATTAGTTTTGCATGCTTGCATACGAGAAGAGCACGAAAAATAATTCCTTAAAAAATATCAATACGATTGTTAAAATAATGTCATCAAAACTTACTCTTGAAATGATAATCACAATTGAACATTTTGCGATAAAGAAGGATATATCATACAACAAGATCTGGTCTATTATTAACTGCATCCAACATTTTTTGTAAGATTTTATATAATGTGCTATACTCTTCGTGTTGCACAAGAATAATATACGATTAAATTTGAATTTTAAATTAATCAGACAATTATCATCTATTTGAAATGGATTGCATTATTGTATATTTAAAGTTTTATATATATCTATAAGTATTATAAATTTAATAAAAAATAATCCTATAGCACTGATAAAAATTTATTTTATTGGTTATATTATATTTTAAAGAATTTTAATGTATTGATATATAAAAATTTTTAAATTTATTTTTAACTGCACTTCTAATTTTATATTCATTTACATTGTCTTATTAAGCATAATTGTTTTTTAGTATTTAAGTTATTTTTCTAATATTATTTCAATTCAATATGTCCTAAAAAAATATTTGAACTCTTCGAAGTAACATATTTCTATTTTCTTTGTTTGATAATAATTATCTTCCAGATAAAAGAGTTTTGTATAAAGAAAGAAGCATTCTTGAAATGCTGTTATTAGCTGATTATCGACAATTACACATCGCATTTTAAATTATCAACAAAATTGAAAGTGTTAATTATTTCAAGCTATATCATTATTTAAACTTAGCTTGTAAATATGCATAATATTACTTGTAAACGATACTTGTAATATTATCTTATGAACCAATGTCCTCATTAAATTTTTAATATATTTTATTGCATATTTATCACTTTTATAGTTACTGTTTATAAATTTGGCAAGAAGTTGGTTATCATCATCATTAAATTTATACATAACTTTAATAAGGGAATTTATGACGTTTTCTTTCGTAGTGATAGCTCTACTATCTTTATCAATATGTTCTTCTTTGAAATCTTTCAGACTGCTTTCTTTTTTTAATCATTTTCAAAAGAGACATTTCTGAAAAACGTATTGTATGTAAATTTTGTCTGTATTATTGATATAAAAATTTCTGCCCGAATTTTGTTGTTAAACAGTAAAATTAATAATTTAACAATCGTAATATTTGTGGCAGAGATTCTAAATTATTTTATAGTTTTATATCTTAAATATATTTTTGTGTGTGTAGCTTCAAACCATCGAATATATTTGTGTTTATTCATTTGGAACATATATTATTCCAATTCATAAAAAATAAAAAAAATTAAGTTCCTTTTTGAGTTCATAACGATCATCTGCTATTTAGGGAACTGGAGCAATTTTGAGAATTCGCCCTTAACTTACGTCAGGACATCCAACGTAAACTTCCTAACACCCAACAAAAAAAAACCAGTTTGTGAAAACCGTTACGTATGCACGTTTGAAAATCTCTGCGTCGCGTCAAGTAAAGGCCAACGAGGTGAAAAGAAAAATGCATCTCATGCAATAATTTCGCAACGATATCATAATCATAAATTTCGAACACGATACAAACATTCTGCGATCCGCGACTCGGCCGAACGACCCGAAGCTTGCCGAGAAGGGTGAACACGCGCTCGAGGCGACCGGCAGCGGAGAAGCCACGCACGCGCGGCTAACCTCTCTCGGACTGACGTCAGCGGCAAAGTTCGGCCGGACGGAGAGAGGGGCGAGGGAGCGGGATATCGGACGATCGTCGGCGATGGCGGCGGCGGCGGCCGAGGGTGGCCGAGGGAACGGCGCGGCGGGCGCGCGAGGGGAGGGGACCACCGCGGAATCGTACACGTGTGCGCGGGCGCGCGCGCAAGTGTGTGTGGCTCCTGTTGGCGCGGCCGTGGCGGTGCGGTTGTTGGTGTGCGGTGCTGCTGCTGCTGCTGGTGCGGACCGTGGAGCGGCCGGAGCGGTCTGGTCCGGAGTGTGTCAGTCGGTTGGCGAGTCCTGTCGGCGTTACTCGGTGCGCGTTACGGGAGTGTGTGACACTGCGGCGACGGTGGCGAGCCGCGTAGCGGGCCGATAGCGCTAAGCTAGTGAGTCAGATCGGGTGCCGTGCGGGGGAAGAGGGTGCGGTGCCGTCAGTGGGTCCTCCTGCTGCTCCATCTCGTCGTCGCCGTCGGCGGCGAGTCTGCTGATCGCACGCTACTGGTCCATGTGCTCTGCTGACTAAAATGCTCATCAAGGAATAGTAAGTGCAGCGCGGGACGGTGACGGGAAGGTGTAGGAGGGAGAGAAGGAAGAGAGAAGGTCGGTGACGATGACGGTGACGGGGAATCGCACGGCACGGGGGCTGTCAGGCGCGCGTCGCGCGACGGATTTCCGAAATTCGATCCCCTCGCCACGGTCAGCCGGGGGGAGGCGGGGAGGGCTGTCTCTTATAC
>VBVQ01006241.1:0-10015 GCA_011636635.1 Tetramorium simillimum | reverse complement strand
CCCCCCCCTGTACAAACGCGCGAATAGCCGCGCGCTTTTCGTCGAAATCGAGTCCGCCACTATCGCAATTCAGCGCTCGCTCGTACGATACTGTCCGAAACTTACGAATCTCCTGACGACGATAGGGACACTCCGTCGTAGAGCCTCCCCGGCATTCGCGCGTTCGCACTGTTCGCCGAGCTGTACAACAAGTCTCCGCGGACACTCGCGCGAGACGGTCACTCGGAGTTTTGCTCTTCCTCTCCCCCACCTTCTCTCCGTCGAGTCCGTATCGTTTCTCCCTCCGCGGTCAGTCATGACGATTCTGTTGTCCACCTCTCGTTGTGTGAATCCGCTGCTCCCGTGGTATCGAATTGCGCTTCCTGCTTCGTCCGATCGATCATTCGCTTCGGCTGCTCGCCGCACGATCCGCCGGCTGCCCCCGCCTGCCGTCGTCCGGCCTCTTCTAGGTCGCGCTCGTAAACAGAACGGAGTTCTTGTAGTAACCCGTCCGCGACTCTGAAACAGAAGCGGTCGCAGGTGCACTCTCTGGGCTGTCCGTGCTCGCGATACCTTCGCGATTGTGCGCGGCTGTTGCCGCGGTCGATGAAATGAATTTCACTTATCGCATATGAAGCATCGCGCTCGCCCGCTCGCTCGCGTAACAACGACGAGCGAGGATATGAGAATAAGGCAAGGCGTACTTGAGGCGCTAAATTTAGATCTTAACCGCGCCGTTGTGTGTAGCGCGTGAGTGTTAGGCGTGTCGCGGGCTCTTAATGGGAATACGGCGAGGGGGAGAGAGGAGCGGATGTCTCGCGGATGAAGATGCATACGGGAGATGAATGGTCGTGGGCGTAATTCCGCCACGGGAATGGAGCTCAGAAGGATTCGGTGGTA
Organism: Tetramorium simillimum; assembly: GCA_011636635.1. Taxonomy (NCBI): domain Eukaryota; kingdom Metazoa; phylum Arthropoda; class Insecta; order Hymenoptera; family Formicidae; genus Tetramorium; species Tetramorium simillimum. The sequence continues at coordinate 9,136 of VBVQ01006241.1, read as the reverse complement.
GGTGCCCTTCGTTGCGGCGCGATACGGCGAAGGTGGACCAGCTGGGTCATTCGATGATCGTTCGTTGGGAAGAAGGCGCCGCTCACTAATTATCGTTGGCTCTCGAGACGCAGATGAACACGCGGGAGGGACGCGCGAGGTGGATGAAGAGATGGACGAACCGAGAGTCGAGAAAAAGGGCTACGGGGGGGCAGAGGGAGTTGGGAGTCGGACCCTATCGTGTGTACGCACACGTTCGTAAATACGAGTCCGGCCGAGTCATCGGCCTTAGCGCTTGCCTTTGTGATCGAGCCGCCACTCTACTTTTTATCGAACTGTCGCTTATGATTGAAAATCACTATACGTTAATAGTCCGCGTGATTCGGTTTACTCGTCTCTCCGCGCCCACTATCGTCCGGGCTGCCTCAATCTGCCTCCCCCCCCTCTCCCCTGCCCTCCTTCTGACTCTCTCTCTCGGGACATGTTATTTTGTTCGATTCAACCGTGCGCGTGTTTTAATAATATTTTATTTTCTTCTCAGTGGCTTGTTCTAAGCGAATTTCTCGACAAATAAAAAACCTGGATGACCGAGCTTTAACGCGCGACAACATTGTGTTATATTATATAATGTATTATTTGAAATCGTTAAGATTTTCTCTCTTTCTTAATGAAGGGCAAAATTGATAGCGAGCGCTTTTGCGAAAATGCTACTTTACCACTTTCGTTCTTCTTGCGATAGATTTGTGAGTAACGTTACTGTCGATAAAAAGCTCCGGGCCAAGATGTAGGAGTTGATTTTGCAAGGACGTTGCCAATTAAGAGCAGACTTGTTAATTCCTTTCGGGAGCCCTCCCCTCCCGAGAGGGTAGGCGGGCGGGCGAAAAACGATTATTTACGTGCAACGTCACGCCGGCCGGGGCCTTGGAGCATCGAAATCGCGCTACGGATATAGTTTTTGCGCGAGTTGGAAACTTCCTTCGGACAAGTTTCCACGGAGGAGAGCGAGGCCAAGTTTCGAATATGCCGGGGCTATGCCGCTGACGCCTTTGCAAGAACCGCCGCCTTGCCCACCCTCCCTCGAGACGCGACCGCCCCTGAAGAGTTTCTAATTAAAGATCCGAACTTTATTCCGTATAGCAAGAAATCGCTCTACACGCGTACTGCACGAAAACTGCGCTCTCCGAATGCGGAGAACTTGTGAGGGAGAAATGTTTCAAGATCGCGAGGTATTATCCGTGAAGATGCCGATTATTGCAACGGTGAAATGAAGCGGAAAGATTGTATAAATAAAATAAGAGGATTGAAAAATTCTACGGGATACGCAGGCGCGACAGTAATCTCGTGCTTTTGTTCAACGCACCTTGAAGAGGAGACTTGACTTGGTCCCTCTCGGCCGCTTGGTGCTGCCGCGATTTTCTCTCCAGCTCGAGTTCCTGCACCAGCGATTCTGCGACAAAAAAAAGCATACAAAATTGACAGACAACTGAAGCAACAAAACGACAGGCTGTGTGCGTTGTATGTGTGTGGCAAAGCATTTATAATATGGCATTTATAATATAGCCTACATAATACAATACTGTTCCGCTATGTAATCAACGCGCATAATGTAGTCTCACTAGCGTTCTCGGCTTAAGATTAATATCGGCGTTCGGATAACGCGCTCCACTGCCTCGACGAGCGCGTTGAAGGAATCGCCTCGAGGAGAGAAGTCCGTCGGTTCGCAACGCGCACGGACGGCGGGAACGACGCGCGGATTCGACGAGGCGTGAACCACGCGCGCCAAGGATGAAACGAAGCGGTAATTAGTGCAAAACCGGCAGCTACCGTCAGCCGCGCGCGAAAGGGGGATGGAAAAGGGACGAGCGGGATAACGGACGAAGGCAGGCGTGAAAGGGCCGCGCGGGTTTGCTCACTGAATTTCGCAAGGATTAGGGTGAAAACTGGAAAATGTCCCTTTAATGATATCGCGCCGAATTAACCGGGCACACGCGTCTCGCTCTTGCCCTTTCGAGCGATTTATGCAACGGACGCCGTTTACGAAATTGTGCGATTTTCTCCGAGGAGGAATACGTTATATCATACGTTACATAAATGGAAACTTTTTATTTTTTATAATTAATTAATTAAACTTTATTGGCGAATTAAAAAAAAACTCGAATTTTTATATTTCGCTTTCAATCATCTTTATCGATTGCAAATGAAAATCGCATAAGCAGAAGATTAAGCGGAAGGATGGTGAAGAGAATATTACGCAGCGCGCGCGGGCGCGATGAAAGGACGCGGATCTGATCGGTAAGCGTGAAATGGCGCCTCCTTGAGCAAAGAGCAATGGTAAAATCCAATTGCGAGGCCATTAAGTCCCGGTTAACCGGCGTGCGCGGCGGACGTGCGAGAAGAGTCGGCATCGACAGTGCTCTCTGTCTCGCCTTCTCCCTCCTTCCCCGTTCTATCCCGCTCCATCTTTATCGCCGGGACTAGAGACGGCGGGGCCGAGATTCCATTATGCTTTGAGCAACAATAGCTGAGGGCTGTTTCGTGGCACGTGGGTGTGAATTCGTGCGTTCGTCAGGGCCGTTATATTCCACGACTTTGGGGCACACGGAGAGCAATGTTTGCGTTTCGCTGAGCCAAATTACCTCTCGCGCCCTTATCCGCGCGCGGGGTGTCGCGTCCCTTTGATATCCAAATGACAATTTAACTGCTCCAGATATAACGCCGCTCGCTCGCTCGCTCGCTCGCTCGGCGAAGTCTCCTGGAGCAGGGGTGAGTGAGTAGGAGGGTGAGGGGGAACCTCGAGGCGAAGGGCCGATTTAAGGAAACTTTCTTGCTTCTCATTCGGAACGGCCGAGAATACACCCTTTTGTTGCATCGAGCCGAGATAAAGAGCACGAAAAAGCGATTTGATTGATTGTGCGCATACCTGTTTTTTTGACCAGGGATTCTCTCTCGTCTCTCGTTTTTTTCCATTCTAATAATCTCGGTAGACATTCGCCACCGTCATATTGTCCGGCGATCCGTCCGACGTAAGAAAGTGATGCGGACAACGACGACGAGTTGGAAATCCAGATTCGCGATTTCTCGCGGATATCGTTGCGTGCGTAGCGTATCGAATGAAGAAAGAAGAGAGCTCGTCGCTCGATCCCGTGGAATTTTGCAGACAGCGCATCTCGAGAGTCCAAGAAGAATGAGCCGCTAATAGTTTCGCTACCGTCTTACACACCCTGACAAATCGTCCGGACAATGAAAACAATTTCAGGCCGTGGCTGCCGTACGGGGGCCCCTCGGCCGGGGCCCTAAACGGTTGGTATTGTATGCCGTCGCATCGCGCGCCATATCGCCCTGGCTTTTTGGAGGGGGTGGTGGAGGGCGCGGCGCGAGGCGAGGGGGCGCCCCCTAAAAAAGACGTTCGCTGAAAAAGAAGAGGGGCCCCGGGTGGCTCGCCCCCCTCTATGACTCCGCATTTATCCGCACGTAATTAACTCCGGCACAATGCCGGCCGCGAGAAGAGGCCACCTTGCCTCCACGGCAGTAGAAGAAGAAAACGAACCGAATCGAAACCCGAGGACGGGGCGAGAATGCAAGGGACGGCAAGTCGGTCGCAAGTCCGGGGTCTCGCAAGAACTGGAAAAACTCCCGCGCATTGTTCGCCCGGGATCGAGAATACACGTTCGTTCTCTCTCTCTCTCTTTCTTTCTCTCTCGTATATACTCGCGAACTTCATTATTATATTCCCCTTAAAACCCGCCTCGACGAGGATGGATTCCACGAAGAAGGCCAATAACTCGCGATTGATAAGCACTCTCGCTCCAGACGCGCTCCACTCGCGCTCCTTATTCCACGGGAGTTTTTTGCGATTACACAGTCGAGAAGCTTCCTCCGCGCGCGGCGCGGCTGCCGAGAACGACGGCCTTGGGATTTAACCGGATTTGCCGCGGCGGCGCCGGATATCGGATATAATCGTCAACGTGATGAGTGCACTCGACATGTTTCGTTCTTGCGCGAACGGCGAAAAAAGCAATTTAAGTATCACATCGAAACGACGGTAATTGGCTGAATGCTCTTGCTCACTCGAGCATCTCGGAGAGCCGAGGGTTAGTGACGCTCGCGAGCAAAAAGGGATACAGGGCGCGGGACGGGGGAAGGTAAAGAGGAAGGCGCGGGAGTATCCAGAGGGTTGATTTCGTGTAGCGTCGCGTTTTTAATGCTCTGATCTTTATGTAAAGCAGACAAGCTTCGAAAGGCGGAGAGGAACAGCGTACAGCAGCAGCAGCAGCAGCAGCAGCAGCACCGGCGAACAGAAAGCAGAGGGCCGGAAAGCGAGATATGGCGATGAGGGCTGAACGGAAGATGCGAATGGGGGTGGGGATAGGCGCTTGAGCGCCAAGCCGACCATGAAATTGTATGAATCAAGGAGCCGCATAGGAGCAGCGCGGAGACACAAAAAGCGGAAGAGCTGGGAGGAGAGAGAGAGAGAGAGAATGCAGGAGGAGAGAAACGAGGATGAATCTCCGGTGCCCCCGGGTCTCTCCCTCACTTTCCAATCTTATAATTTTAAATTTCCGTTAACTGCGATCATCCACCATCCTCCGCCTTCATTTTCTTTCCACGCCTACATCTTTTGTTCTTTCATTTACATATCACAAAATCAAACTAATTGTAAGACGTCTGCGTCGACTCAAAGTCCGCTCGGAAGGAGCGCAAACGCGTTGCTGATTCGCGATTACAAGCGCGGCTTGTCTGATGAAGTGCGCCTCAGCGATGTCGTCAATATTGTTTAAAAATAAAAAGAATAGACGATATCCAGGACGATCGATGAGCCTCGCACGGTAATTGTTCTTTCTCCCGCGCCCGCATAAAAATCTCTCTTCCGTATGCCATTCGCGTCGAAGCTCTCCAGTAACGAATTTAATCCCCTCGCAATCCGCGCGCCTTTCCAATCGGCGCCCGCGGCGACGCAAAATCATAAGTCGGGGACAGACTTGTCTCTTTCTCTCCCCTTCTCTCGTATATATACTCATAGCAGACTTAATGGGCTCCGAAAACAACATTGGCCATTACACAATTCGTCTTTTTGTCGCAACATCCAAATCGTGCACTACAACAATTTAAAAAAGAAAGCATACCCAACACATATTCCTGAGATATTAACGTTCGAAATTTGTTATTCGTCATTCTTCGGGACATGTAAGAAAGTCGACCAGGCCGTGATTGCCGCGCGGGGAAGGTCTTGGAACAACCCCAATATTCCTGACAACACCTACCTCACCGTCAGCTTGCAACCACGCGAGCTACCATCGTTCAGATCGAAACTCTACCTTTCTGTTACCCTCGCTCGCGCGCTCTCTCTCTCCCTCCCTTCTCCGCCCTTCTTCCCCCGTCTTCCCCGTCCGATTTCTGTTCCGGCTTGTTCGCCGGAAAACCACGTCGTCGTGCCCCGTGGATATATTCAGGGCGGGGGATGTTTCCAAGCCGTCCGCCCTATCTCCGCCGCCCACGTCGGCGCGTCGGCTTCCTTCAGCCTTTATATCGCCCGTATACACGCGTCACGCTTTATCACTCTTCCGCGGGGTTATTGTCTTTCCGCGTAATGGTCTACGCACGTGTACGCATGCAGGTGCGACGCTCGCATTTTCTCGGCCGCGTGGGCGGCTGAAAAGCTGGAAATAATCCGACGCGCGCGCGCGCGCGCGCTCAACAGAGCCCGTCCGCCGCCGTCGTCGTCGTCATTTTTCCTCCCGAGGCGATACGCTTGATTTGCGGGACTGAAGCTTAAAACTTTTTACTTCTCGACAACGTTTGACTTTCATTTTTCTCCCTTTTTCAGTTTGTAGACCGCACGGTATTCAAGGTTAATTCATTCGTGGAAGCGCCCGAGCGCGGCGTGTAAAGACTAAAAGGGTTTAGCGTTTAACGACGTTAAAGCCGTAGCCGTATGCTGATGCTGATCTCACGAGACATCGATGAAAAATGATACCGGCGCGCCTCGATGCCTCGATCGCGATTATTCCCATTTCGAATAATTCCCGAGGACTTCGTCCATCAAATATTAATGCCCGCGCGGCGATTTAGAGTGATTGCGGTCGCAGGGTGGAAGATGGAGGTACAGTGCACCACACTGTAGGAGCAATCTCGCAAAGTCTCGGTGTAGGTGTGTTCGTACATGCCACGTCTCTTCGTGCGGTGGAAGAAACACGGTCGGGCATGCGAGGAAGGGGAAAGAAACAGGGGAGTTAGGCGAAGGGGAAGAGAGAGGGGGGAATAAGGGGGAAGGAATAAACGATAGAGACGGCGAAGCTGAAGATGGTGGTTTGAGAAACAGGATGGAAAGAGCGAGAGAGAGAGAGAGAGAGAGAGAGAGACGGAGAGGAAGACGGAGAAAGCAAGAGTGCTGCGAAATCAGGAGGGAGGTAGGACAGGGGCACGGGTAGGAGGGAGGGGGTTATGGTTGCTGCGAAATTATTGCATATAGTCTGAATATTAAAGCGTGGCGGAGTGCTTCGTCGTACTCTGTGGATGGTGGACGACGTGGAGGAATCGCGCGTCGTGCATACTCGTACACGTACACCACGCACGTACGTACGTACACGTATGCACGCGCGCGCGCGCGAGCGCGCGCGCGCGAGTGAGACAGAGAGCGAGAAAGGAAGAGGAGCAGCGCGACGTGAGGGGGCGGGAGAGGCGATGCAGGGGGCTGGAGAAGGTTTAAGGGAAACGCGCGGAGGGAACGACGTGAGTGGAAGAAGGAAGGGAGGACAGGTAACGCCACCGAGAGCCGCGTTGGCCGCCGGGGAAATTACGGCTCCTTCCTTACTTGCGAGAGATGTGCATAAACTCTGCATTACAGCCAGTGGCGCTCATGTGAGCGAGCCACGCGGGAACACAGACGGGATCGCGAGACCGCGATCACCACGATCGAGAGAGGGTGCGACGCGACGCTGTTAGCACCAGGTGCCCTCTCACAAAAGGGTTTAATAGCCAGAGCTAGATCGGGATTTAGGATTAAGCTGAAGGCGCCGGCAAAGAATGGGATTTCGAAGGGGAGAATCGACCTAAACATTCTGTTACAGAATTAATACGCGAAATACTTTTTCATGTCCAGACCGACGGGATCTTCGGATTGCAACGGGAAGATTTATCGATCACAGTCTTGGATATCACGAGAAACGTCCTTCCTTTGATGACGATGCGGCAAGAATGAGAGCCATCGCTCGTATAGAATGCATGACTCGAAGACGCGGCGGCGGCGGCGGCCCCCGAGGTCCCCTCAGTGGCGTAAGTATCCACCTCAGACGACGTTACGTCGAACCACCTCTTTCCCCGTGTTGTCTCTCTCTCTCTCTCCCTCTCTCTCGATGGTCACCCCTCCCATCCCCTCTTGCCATTTTGACGCTACCGCTCGACTTGTCTCTCGTTGTCGCTCCTCTCCCGCGTCGCCCTTGTCTAAATCTCCGTTGTTTATTGCAAATGGATTCCGCATCATGATGCCCGGGTGGCTACGAGACCCTATTCAAATACCTCGTGTTTCCTCGTCAGGACCAGCCTCGGTTCCTTCCCCCACTCTTTCCCGTTCTCTCTCTCTCTCTCTCTTTCTCTCCCTTCTCCTACCCTCTTCGTGCACGGGGTTGTTATTGCCGGCGGCGTGATTGCTCTCGCTCGAGATCTTTCGAATAATTTACTTTGCACGATACCACCACGACATACTACCACCGTCCGCTTCGCCGTCTCTCTCGCCCTCGGGGTCAATCTCCTCTCTTTTCTTCTCTCTCTCTCTCTCACTCTCTTTCTCTTTCTCTCACTTTTTTTGTCAGGGTAATCGAGGATCGAAAGCACTCGGCCGGAAGATCAGAAAAATTGAGTGGATCCTAATACGGGAATGCGATTATCCGAATTAGCGGATCCCGCCGCTGGCTCTCGGCCTGTATCTTCGGATCGTCCTTCCCCCTTCCCGTACTCCCTCGACCGCGAGTCTCAAACACGCGACTGCTACTTTCTCGAATTACCGTAAACTTTACAATGTAGATAACAGACTAGCTTTTCTGAGCGATTTTATTCCCTCTCGTCAGGCAACTTTGAATTCTTTTCAAAGTATTTCGCCGAGGTAATGTAATTCTCGACAATGAACCACGAAGGCAACAACGACGTTATTGGGACACGGCCGGGATATGTTTCGAGATATCGAGGAAAGAGGAAGAAGCGAAGGCGGGAACGACACGGCTATCGCGATCCTCCGTTAACGATAAGTGGCTTAAGTACTCCCTGCTTATTTTTCCGCGCGCAGTTCCGTGGGAACAGCGTGGGAATCGTGAATCGGGACGGCGGAACCGCGAACGTAACGGGGGTACGACGAGGGTGAAGTAGCGTGCCGTTGGGAGAACTGACCTTGGTAGTTTTGCCAGAAGGCCGACGCCTGGCTACCGATGAGATCCAGCCCGTATCCCCATGCGGGCTTCTCCGGCGTCGACGGTTGCTGGGAAGGACGCGGCACTTGCGCCTCCCGGTACTGCTGGGCCGCTGCCTGTTGCTGCTGAAGGGGTTGCTGCGGCGGTTGTTGCTGCGACGATTGCTGCTGCGACTGAGAATGTACCGGGCTAGCCTCCGGCGGCTCCGAACTCGTGCGCGCCTCCGCCGTTACGTTCTCTGCGTCATAGAAAGATAGCAATCGCCCGATTATCGCGATGTCAAAAAAAAAAAATAAAAAAATAAGATCCGTCTCCGTCTCTAAATCTTGCCCCGTGTATGTAACCCATAAGAGCGCGCCCGCCGTCGACGCCCCGGCGACGAGTGGCGGGGCGGCGGGCCTTTTGATTTGAAATTAGTATCGCGACTCTCTGGATTTGACAGGATTAATCAGCGGTACCAGTGACGCGCGGCAGCGGCAACAGCAGCGGCGGCGACGACGGCGGCGACGGAGGCGACGGCAGTGGTAGCAACGGGCGAGGTAACGCGAAAACGATGAGGTGGAAGAGGGAGGGACGAGAGAGGTGAAGGAGCCCAGGACGAAACATTATATCGGAATAAGAGATTTCACTTAAAGGGTTTCGCGTTTGAGTTTTGGTAGTGACAGGAAGAGAAGGGTGGTGTGCCGCTTGTTGCTGCTACTTCTACTTGCCGGAGGATCATGGGGCGAGACGCGCGGTGCCTAGTCAAGGTGCTGAGG
>VBVQ01006237.1:0-10027 GCA_011636635.1 Tetramorium simillimum | reverse complement strand
ATTATCGATCCCCGTCTTCCTTCCATCGCTCCGCGCCATCTCTGCCTACTTGATATCGATTATCGATCTACTCTCCCTGCTGTCCTCCGCACCATCTATTCTCCATTTCCGTAACCTCCTCGGCTCGCTCCAGCTTCCTCTCCTCTCCTCACCCTCCTTCTCCATCTACCTCCTGTCTTCCTGTCAGGCTTCCACCGACCTCCTACTCCGCTTCCCGTTCTTCCCTGCCTCTCCCTTCATTTTCCAGCCTTCCTCCTCCCTTCCTCTCTCTACTCCACACTTCGCGTCCTCACTCTCAGCTCCAACCACCCAGACACTCCGACTTTCCTCCGGATTAACCGCTCTCTCAACTACTCACTCCGCCATCTTTTTAATGATTCACATATATAATATCCATTTTTTACCACGGAATATAAAAATGAAGTTATCACTTACATGGCTGAGTATATATTAAGAAGACTAATAAAAATATTACATTGCTCTGAATGCATCGAAACATTAATGGAACGAAGTACCGACATTAATTGTAATTTAATAAATATTAAAAATAAAGGATCATTATTATATCCATCAAAAACTCTTGTATATGTATGTAAACAAATTAAAAATACATTAAGTACTTATATATATATACATAAAACTGTCGATCAATTCAATATGACTAGATTCACAAATAATGTCATGATAAATTTTATAGATAAAAATATATTTTCAGAATTAAAGGAACGTATTAATAATCAAGATTTTTTTACAAACCACTTAAGGTGATCCTAAAGTAACTTGTTACCGATCGAGCATAATTTAATTTTATATTCATAAATCTTTTAATTGCCTTTACAGATTTAAAAATCCTTTTCCAGAATCAAAGTACAGACAATAATACAATGTGTATGTGAATTAATCTACTGCTAAGTTCTATCTTTCCACCGATTTTGCATGCAAACAGACAAAATTTTCACATACGAAATTTGTACAACTACGAGACTTTTTTATTAAAGCATCTAGGCTTATTCTAAAAGCACAGTATTATTCTTTACTGTTAACTTTAGCACGGGCGCTATCTTATTTTACACGTGCAAGGTGTAAAACTTTTATATTAAGCAATGTTGTTACGATCGTAACTCAAGTCCTAATCTACAAAACGCCAGAAGCTGATATGTAACAATTTTTTTTTTCGTTTCTCATGAAATCATTAACGTAAAATAATAAATGTAACATTATACTATCTATTAATGGAAAAAGTGTAATAATAAAAGATTTTTTGTGCGATATCATATACATTTTTATATTGTTATATTGTATACATCTTACATTTTTTATATTATATATTTTTACATATATGTTTAAAATGAATAAACTTTGTATGAAAATTAAACCACATTAGCCTTGTGTATCCAAGAGTTGTGTGATCCATCAAATCCTATTTCACATAAACCTCGTCACCTCTTCTGCGCAGTACCTTCTCCACGAGATACACGTCGGGATAGGCCGCGCGATGTAACTCGTGCTCGTAGAACGCTCCGGCGATAGATTTTCCGCGATAGTCCTTGAGCAGGTACGTCGCGGGATTGATAAGCTGCACTTTAACGATTTTAAACAGTTCGGTGGTCCAATTTGGCGTGTAACCTTTCTCGAAAACGGTCTTGTACTTGCTCACGCGCACCGAATCACCTACTTTGAACTTTGCCGGTCCTGCAGTTTTTATCGCGCTGTACACCGTAGCCAAGAATCTTTCGGCGATCGCGGGCGTAACGTCGGCGGGCCGCATGCCGATCGTCCGATGTTTTCGAGTGATGTAATCTGATACGAGACGCGGCAGCGCGTCTGCCCCCATCTGTAGTTTCCGTTGTAAACATCTTCCACATATCGTTCTTGAGCGTGCGATTGAATCGCTCGACGACCGATGCCTTCAGTACCGAATACGTGGAATAATGATTGATGTCGTATCTCTTTACGAGCCGCTGCACGTCGACGTTGTAAAACTTCTTTCCCTTGTCGGTCTGCAAATTTTTCGGGCATCTCTCTCGAATTATCTCGGCGATAGCTTTGGCCGTCTCGTTTCCACCTTTGCTCTTGAGCGGCACGGCCCACGCGTATTTACTCAACACATCGATGACGGTGAGTATGTAGCGGTAGCCTCTGTTGAAACGCGAATACGGCTGTATCTCGACGATATCAGCCTGCCACAGGTCATCGTATCCTCGAACTATGACGTGTCTTCGTCGAAAATTTCTTCTCGCCGAAGCATGCAGTTCCTCGACGAGTAGTCGCTTCTCCGAGCTGACTTCATTTTCGGATCTCATGGTTGATCATCAGCTTCTTTTTATTCTCTTTTTTCAATTCGGTAGTAGCGCTGCTTATCTCATTACGTAACACGTGCACGTTTTTCTCGAACGCGATTAGTCTCTCGACAATTTTCCGCTGTGTGTTGATCCCTTAAAATTTTAATGTACTGTTCCACGTACAGTTTGTTTGCCGCGTCATCGTCAGCTTCCGGTTGCGCTACGCGATGAATCTTGCGCGACTTTGCGTCAAACTCCGTACCGACACGGCACAGAGCGTTATGGCACATGTAACTTCTCACTTCGTCGATCGCGTCATTCCTCCGTTCAAACAGTCCAAATATGTTGACAGACATTTTTTCGATGCGAGTTGCGTCGATCGACTAGCTCGCATCGACGATATTCTGGTTAATTTATAATGCCCGCCTCGCGAAGTTCCTCAATAATGGACAACACTTCGTTGTCGTGAGCGTTATGGCCAGCTCAGTTCGAAGTATCGAGTAGCCGTAGACGATCCCACCAGCCGTAGACGATCCCACCAGCTCGTTGGGATCGTCCTAGTGCACGTAATTGATCGCATTGTTCATCGTCATAGCGTGAGGCGATCCTTGTCCAGATTTGCTCTTGGATTCAATCGATAGTAACGGCGCGATTATATCTTTGTACTTGTGTCCTCTGTTGTCCATTATTCGGCTATACACATTATAATTGAGCCTATGCACGCTCGTCATCTGCAGTATGCTCTTGTATTTTTGCATATCTTCCTGTGTATAGACAGAGGCATCGGGCAATTTCTTGAAGATCAACTCGTAAAGACCAGGAGTACCGTTGATTCGTATGTCATCGATAATTTTGTTGTCAGCGGCTTCCACATCAATGCGCTTATTACCGAGCATCATTCCATCATTGCTCAGACGAACACTGCACACCTTATCTAAACCACTCTTTCCATCATCGCTCAGAACGGCCTCGATGTACTTTTGACTCAGCGGACCCAGGGTACCGAGCAACGCATCTCGACCTTCTGCCGTTTCCAGCCGCTTTCGAATGGACATTAACCACGAATCGTCAATGGCCTCGAAAACATTCTCGCCGCTTTCGGATGGTTGTACGGCTATTACCGTCGCGTTTGGTTCTATCGATGATATGTCCAGCGGAGCCTCCAATCGATAAGATTTATACGGTGTTACCGTTGCGTTTGGTTGTAACGGTGATATGTCCAGCGGACCCTCAAATCGATAAGATTTGTACGGTGTCGATGCGGTGTGATCCGACGATCGTTTCCTCTTTGCTTTGCTCAATGTCGAATCCTCCTCGCGTTTCTGAGCAAATAACGTCGTTTCGTCTTCTACGTCGCCGTCGTCACGCGGTTCTTCATTATCGCGCGCGTGCCAGAATTTTCAGCCATCTTTTGCAGCGGCTCGATAATTGGTTTGAAACGTGTCTTCACCGCGATATCATCCGTGATATCATCCTACCGGTCTTCAAGGCACGATGTTTCTTGCGGATCGATTCGCTCGTCTTCTCAATCTTCGCAATCTTTTCACGCTAACGAGTATCGTTGCTCTAAGCCATATTTTACCTCGACAAGGTATCGACGACGACTGATCGTTTTATGGTATCGCAAACATGTTAAATCCTTTTCGGTATCGCCCGTTCGTAAGCGAACTGTCCTTGTCTATCACTATGAATTCGTACTCGCGCTGCCAACAATCGTTACAAAACGCGCTGAAATCCCCATACGACATGTCGGTGTTCACGTGATCGTTGTAAACATGTTTTCAAATTGGCAGAATCCTGTTTGAACAGGATCAACAGGTTCGTTATCGCATATCAGATGTTTGGGTATTCTCGCATACGTCTGACAGAGATAGAAGCAGTCGACGTGCCGGCCCATCGAGAAGTACTCTCTCACCGTATCTTGCTTGTTGCACGCGACGTCATCGAAAACAAAGATCGAATTTGGACGCGCCTCGCTCGGAAAGATAACGTCGCTGTTATTTGAGAACGTAAAGTAGCCTACTTCGTCGATCTATGTCTGTAGTTTCTCCAAATATCGATACTTTGGCTGCTGCAGTGACTTCGAGTACACGTACACGTTCTCGGAACGTACGCCGTGCGGACTCTCCAGCAAGCTTATCAGAACGTTGGTGTTACGATCCTGATAAAGTTTTATCGGGTGATCGCGGGGTGATTTAATCTTATATTGCCTCCCTTGTCGCGAAAGGCTAGATTTACGCGAATATCGCTGATTATCGCAGGTTTTTTTGGGTATATTTTCTACACGCCTTCGTGCGTAAGCAGACACCGGCATGGGGCGAGTTGGTTTTCGTGTGGGGGCCACATTCGAGGTGGTCGGATGCGCCGGCACCCTGGTGGTCCTCTTTATGGGTGTAGGTGTATGAGCGTGTGTATGCGTGAGCGTCTGTGTGTGCGAGGAGACGTGTGCCTGCGTATGTGCGAGCGTGTCCTTTTCTGGTCGGAGCAGCTCCTCTGATTTGGGCGGAACGAAACTTTTATGGATTGGTCCGCGTGGCGGAATAGCGACCGGAGTTGCTCTATCAAATATAGAGGGGTCGAATTCTTTATGTTCGAACAGCGTCTTCTTTAGTCTTTGGAGCTGCCTCCTACGGCCCGAAGCGCATCCTCGTCGTGCCATTTCGAGTTTATTCTAAGTCTATCCATTTTTGTTAGATGGATCGTGCAAGGGATTGAAAGAGAAGAAAGAGAAGCGTTAAATAAAGCAAGCGAGATTTTTTTTAATTTTTATTATTTCCCTTTTTGGAATGGTATAAAGGATTTTAGATAGTGAGGATCGGTTCGCTCCTTATCTGGTAACGTTTAGTCTCACTTTGAAAGGTTAAGGAATTAAATTTTATTTTTTTGGTGAATTTGGTAGGGATAGAAGAAGAAGGAGAAAGAGAATAATAAATTTCAATCAAGAAACAGTTTTTATTGGGTTAGTATTTTTGATTTTGACGGAGGGAGGTATTTTAGGATAGTGAGGGTCGGTTCGCTCTTTATTTGGTAGCGCTCAGTCTCACTTTGAAGGAGAGTTTTTATTATAGATGGATTTTTGGGAACGCTAGTTCGCTGTTTCTTTACAGCGCTCTAATAAGGTGGAGGGATTTTGAAGGAAGTGGAATCTGTTCGCTGTTTCTATACAGCGCTCAGTCCCTTTTGAAGGAAGAGGAGGCAGAGTGTTAGTTGGTGGAATAAAATGAAAAAGATTTTTAAATAAAAAGATATTTTAATGCAAGAGAAGCGTGAAAATGTATAATAATAATAAAGAAAGAAAGAAAGAAAATAATTTTTTGATAAATGAATGAATTGAGTATGACTTTAGTTTCTTTTAAGAAGACGCTTTTTTTTAAATGGTAAGCTCGCGAGAGACAGAGATTCGGATACTCGGTCCGATATACCCGGAGATTACGTTTTCTCGAGGCTCTCGCTAGAGACTGAGTTCGGAAATTATCTTCCCGCTCTCGAAGTGCTCCGTGAAGAGTCTCGGAGAAAACTGAGTGCTGAGCGCCGGATTTCGCGGGCTTATATACGGTACGCTTGTTAGCCCCGCGCGGCAAGAGGGTGTGCTACGTCAACCCTTTTTGCGCGGGCCTACTTCCGCGTTCCGTGCCCTTTTTTTGAGATCGCTCCGTTTTTGCACTCATACATGCGGAATCTTTCGTGTTCGTGTATTTCGAGCATGTGTTCGTGTGTTCGTGTATGTCTCGCGAACTCAAGCATTTTTCGCAGAATTTTATTTTATTTATATGACTAAACTTAACAATTATATATATATTCCTGTTACATCGCGTTATTTGACATTATTATAAACCTTATGAGCTAGCATATATGCATTCGCATACGCATATATATATGTAACGCGCTGAGTTCCTTGGTATGAAAATGATAATTATATTAGTAGGGATGGGCGATACTTAAAAAAAGCATCGACATTTAATTAATCGATTATCAAAATTAATGGTTTTTAAAAATCGATTATATCAGAAAAAATCGATAACAATCGATTATTTCTTTACGAGCGGTTCACAACTACTGAAATCCGGTGTACAGGCAATTAAAAAATCTGGCTGAAATCCGACTGAAATCCACGAAATCCTTGAAATCCTGCTGAAAACCTTGAAATTCGACTGAAATCTTTGACATCTGGTTGAAATCCCCTGAAATCCGACGAAAATCCTCTGAAATTCTCTTGAATTCCACTGAAATCTACTTGAATTCTTTTGAAATCCACTTGAATTCTTTTGAAATCCACTTTAAATCCGATGAACTCCTTGAAATCCGTTGAAATCCGCCGAAAGTCAATGAAACCCGCTGAAATCCTTTCCCTCTGAAATCCGGTGTACAAATTTTTTTCTAGTTGTGAACCCCTCGTTTCTTTAATATTAAAATATTAGCATAAAAACGACGTAATAGAGAATTCACATCACAATTAATATATGAAATACGACATCCAATATCCAATAAGGGAATTCGTTCTGTACGAAGCTCTAATAAATTTTTTTATTCGATATCAAACGTCATACGTCGAACGCAGTATGAATTCTCTAACAGGCATCGTAGATATAAGTAACGCATAAAGCTCATACCTACATTTCTATATTTTATTAATCGTAAAGGCCATACACACTCTCCATAAGACATAACAGTAAGGTATCGATCAATTGCGTTGCTCGATTCAATTATCCGTAACCGAATTGTGTAACGCGATTGGTCGTAATCTTATTTTTACATCTTATAGAATTCTGTGTTATAACCTTAACAAACCAATTGCAACTTGCGAGAGCTCATTGTCGAATTTCATACGTAAAATTCGACGCTCATTGGTTGCTTGCGACTAAAGGTGTATGTTTATGTGTCGTTCGTCGCTCATATTCAGCGACAAAAGACGTCACGTGACCAAAAATGACGAATCGGTATCTTTATTTTTGGTCACGTGACCTCTTTTGACGCTGAAAACGAGCATCGAGCGTCAGCATGAAAAGGTACCTTAAAGGATTCTTATTGGTTTATTTTTGTATGCATTATACATTATATGTTAGTCTGTCATATTACCTTTACGTAAAAACATGCGCGCATGTGCTTTACGGAAACTAGCTATAATGTAATTAATTTTATAACGCTATAAAAATATTTAATTGTGATTGGTCAATAATTAAAAAAACAGTGTATTAACAAAATTATATTCTTAGTATAAAGTGTGTGCCTGTATGTGCGTGCGTGGGTGCATGTGTGTAAAACATATATTTATATTAAATAAAATTGTACAAATGAAAATGTTATACAAAAAAATGAATAATTTTGAGAAATGTATTGCATACAGATAAAAAAGAATAAATGATTATATTAAAATTATATTAATTCAGACAGAAATTTACTTTTTAAATATAATATATTGTATTGTTATAATTTTATTATTATATTCAACATTATGGATAATACTAAAATTATTTCTAAGCAACTAATCTAAGATATATAAAGTACAGTAACATAAATCATTAAAGAATCGATTTCATCAATGTCGATTAACTTTAACTTCGAATCAAATCATATATTTAATTCTTTCTTTTGAACTTATTTGAAAGAGATGCAGAAATAACTTAACTCAAAATTAAAATTAACCAACGTTGGTGAAATCAGCCTTAAGAGTATTAAATAAAACGTAAGCCATTAGTGCGATTGAAATTACATCATTAAGTTACAAGATAACTTAATTTGATTCAAATAAATTTGCTATTAATTGCGAAAAATCACTAGAACAATGCAGGTACACATATAATAAAAAAACAAAACGTGTTTGTCGCAAGTAATCACAATGCACTTAAATAAATTCACTATTAACTGCGAAAAATTATTAGAACAACGCAAGTACGTATAATAAAGGAAACAAAATGTTGTGTTTGTCGCAAGCAATCATAATTATGCAAACACAACATTTTGTTTCCTTTATTATATGTACTTGTATTGTTCTAATAACTTTTTGCAATTGACAGCGAATTTATTTAAGAGCATTATGCACTTATGCGTTAATGCACTTAAATAAATTCGCTGTTAATTGCAAAAAATTATTAGAACTAATGTAGGTACACATATAATAAAAAACAACGTATTTATCGCAAACAATCATAATGCACTTGAGTAAATTCGCTATTAATTGCGAAAAATCACTTGAACAATGCAGATATATACATATACATATAATAAAAAAATAAAACGTATTTGTCGCAAACAATCATAATGCACTTAAATAAATTCGCTATTAATTGCGAAAAATTACTAGAACTAAAGCAGGTACACATATAATAAAAAAAACAACGTATTTGTCGCAAACAATCATAGCAAATATTAATTGTAAATTTCTAAATACAAGTTATTGTAGAGTACGGTCATATGGAATCCGAACTCCATGTGACCGCACTCTTATGCAGGAATTAGATAAATTTTGTTACTTATATTTTAACTAAAGTTCCCAATCTTCATAATTTAGAGATCCAAGAAAAAGTAAAACATTAAGTCTATTTGGTGTTAATCGATTTCTTGCATCAGATTTAATGATTCCTGCTTTCGAAAATAGACGTTCAGAAGGGACAGATGTCGCGATAACAGATAAATATTTTTTTGCTATATTAAACAATACTGGATATGCAGGTTTTAAAGTTTGCCAATACTTTAGTGGATCATGATATCTTGGAATTATCGATTGACTTAAATATTGTCGTAGCTCTACATTAATTCCACCAGGATCATCACGAGTTAGAGTAGATGATTCTACTAAATGATCATGAAATTTCCACAGGTATTCGGTTTGATTACAATCAGTAACTGGTGTTGTTGATACATTAGGATCGGTATGAAAATCTTTATTTTTATTTTCAGTAAGCATTAAAGTGTTAATGTAAGAAATTGCAGATGCTACAGCCATCGGCTGTGTAAAATGTATTTTTTTAAACCTGGGATCCAGTATTGTAGAAATGGCTAATATTTTATGTCGCTCAATATCTTGAAATCTTCGGTCAATTTCTACTAAAATATTTCTTTTTAAATTTTTACCATCATCAGTTACTGGACTAAAATTATTAATTGCATTTCTCATGCATCGAATAATAGGAATAACTATACTACACGTTGGATACAAATCACCTCCAATTTCCTTAGTTACCGATTCAATTGGCCGTAAAATGTTTATAACATCGTTCAATATATCAAATTCCTGGCATGTAACCATTTCTAAGGATGTTGGACATTTTAATATTACCGGATAGACATATTCTCTTAGTTGTGCAAAGCGTTCAATCATATATAACATAGAATTCCAGCGGGTTGGAACTTCTTGCTGAAATTTTAATATATTACCTTCTGTTTTTCCATCCCGTTTTTGCAAGCAATTCGTCTGAAGCTACTACACTTTTTCTAATAAAAGTTACAATATTTTTTATTTTTTTAATGATTTCTTCTATTACATACATTTCTTTTAAACTGTCAGGCACTAAATGTGCCAAAATATGCGCCATGCAAGGAATGTGATTTTTAGTTTTAATCTTTAAAGCGCACACCTCCAAAAAATTACGTAAAGCGCACAGGGGGTATGACATACCCCAGTGTCTTTAAGTATGTGCTGTAACGACGCTATTGATTATTTTATTGCACAAAAATTTCTGAATGAAGTTAAAGTCATGTATTTTAAGGATAAACCAAAGTTATAGCGATTTCTTAAAATTAACATT
>VBVQ01006236.1:0-10026 GCA_011636635.1 Tetramorium simillimum | reverse complement strand
AGACAGTATATATATATACGTCCAATTAAGTGAATAACAAATTATAAGACAAAATATATTTATAAAATATTTTGTTTTTGCATAATAGAAATCTATATTATGAATAATTTGCCTTGTTTTATATTAGCGATTTACTCTCTCTTTTTGTATAGAGAAATATTATATCTCTAAAATATTTCATTATTCTTACATTTATAAACATTTATCTAATAACACAAAAAACATAATAAATCAAGAAATGTTAATCAATAAATGTATGAAATACTAATGATAATGATCGGAGTACTAACGATAGAGAATTAGTAGGTATATTAAGCTTGATATCTTCTTTAATTCCCCGAGACCGAAGCCAAATAAACACATCAGCAACCTAATCTCAGGCACTGATTCAGTTTATCGCTTAGTCATTAATTAGCCAAACAAGAATGTTTTAAATACGCGTTTTAAATCAAGAACATTGACGTTGATAAAAATAAAGTTAAAAACAAATAAATTATGGAAAAATAATTTTACTAATAATATAAACATAAATAATACAAAAAAAGTATAAATATTAATTTAAATTCTTCGAGAAACGCCCGACTTATGACTATAAATGAATCAAAATATGGATTACATGAGTATGTATTATTTATGTAAATAACAAAACCATAAATCTTTTAGATATCATTCTATTAGTGTTATGTGATAAACGTATAGGTTGTTATCATAAGGAAGTAAATCTTAAACATATTCGCCACGTGAATTTGAAATTAAATTAGTATTAACAATTCATACATCTGTTATATTGATTAATTTTTATTTTAAAAAATATTTATTTTTTATTCTTTTTTTAGAAAGATAAATAGATAGATACAGAAGAAGAAAGGAAGAGAGAGAGAGAGAGAGAAATTATGGTTTGAAATTTAATAAATTTATCCATGTTATTACGAATAATCAATATCCGATACATGTCTAATTTCGCATTATTAGAATATAATTAGAGTAGTTAAAATTACTTATTTATCATATTGTTAATTTTATAGAAATTACTTAGATAGGAAATATTTGATAATATTAAATATCTAAATTAAATCCTTTAATTATAGTTTTTAGTTTTAATTTAAATTTAATTTTAGTTGATGATTAATATGTTATATCACTAATAATACCATGAAAAAATAGAATAAAATAGTACACGCTTCAATTTGGAGTTATAATCGATGAGAAGTATTTTAATAGATTAATGATATTGATTCTAATTTGAAATTTTAAGATACAGATTCTTTTTAATGAATTTTAATTTACTAATTTAAAGAATTTCCTTTCTAAGCAACGTTATACATATCGATTATAATACTTGAAATAATACTTTATATGATAATAAAATACTTGAACATAGCATGTAATTAACGATTATCATTCAAGTGTGATTACGATGTAAGAAGTCGGCCTTGTGTTCTTTTTCTAGTTCTTTACGGGATGTTCTGCGACAGAAATGATCCTATTCGAATAAAGCAAAAAGGCGTGTTGAGCAAAGAAATAATTTTTTAATAAAAACTGCAAAGCCATGTCTATTTAGAGATATGAGCAGGCATGCAAATGCGAAGTAAATAGGAACCTATAAATGTCATAAATTCAAATAAATATACACTAATATGATAAATTATAGGCCCTTACGCCTAAACTGTTTTATCCGCTTGCTGTGAAACGCGATCCAATTATCTTTTTCTTTTCTAATCGTCCGTCTCCCGGGCAAGACCCGTTGAACGCCATCGATGACAACGACAAAGAACAGCGCGTATAGAGAAACGGTACCTTAAGCGCTACGCGAATTCTTCACGTGTCATTGCATCATTATACATGTTTCAGTAAAACTTGTCGTCGATCAGGTGAATGCGAACGACCGTTTTCTTTCGTTTAGTTCCGCGAACTAGCCGTGACAGAAATGCATCGCGACTTTTATCCTCCGGTAAGCGCAATGGGATCTCGCGGAGACGTCAATGCCAGGAGCGAAGTAACGTTATAATATATGTATGCCGGGAAACCGCGAGTGGAGCGATACGCGCCAAACGTGGTGTAATATCCGCGAGTCGTTTTCTTCTGTTGCAGCAAATGTTTGCGTACTGAATACCTCGTCTCCGCGAGATGACTCGATGCGAAAGCGGGATATACATATACATACATACATACATACATATATATAAATATATATATGCATGTACATACATTAGAGAAAGTGGATAGAATTCAGCAATGTACACACACCGCCTTAGTGTGGCGAGGGCGAACGCTCCGGCCACCAGCAGCACGAAGATCATCTCTTCCTTGTCCTCCTGCAGGAGAGTCCTCGGCTGCTCCGGATGATAGCTTCCGCTCGCATCCACTTGCGCACTCGCGATCTTTCCGCGAATCGACTGGTCGCTCCGAAAGAAAAGAAAAAAAAAAACGGCGTCCGTTATCGTTCACCGTCGCGTCCCGCCGCTGGGACCAACTGTCACGCGAGGATATTGTAATCCCCGGGATACCGAAACCGCGACGCCGCGCCGGGGACCCGCAGACCGCCGGACGTATCTTATACCGGTATCGTTACTGCGCCTCAGGTGGACGTCAAAGTGACATAATAGCGCACCAGAACTCTCCACATCGTCAGTGTCCCCGCGAGATGATTTCGATAATCAGTCAGTTTGTTCTCCGTCGGGAAATTGACGCGACGCGACTGTCGGTCCACCTGCGCCGCGATCGAATCCGAGGTAACTGCGCGGACGATCGCGCCCGCTGTGACATTCGAGGGTCTAATCTGCGCCTGATCCAGGGCCCCTGTCGGAGCCTCCTTCAACTCGTTGCAGACGTTTTCAGAAGAACCACCGGCGCGGTTGACCATTCGGCTTGCCGATCTCGTGGTGACTGAGTGGGTCCCCCAGTTGCGACTCCCAGTTACTCACTCGAGCTCACGGACTCACTATTCACTTCGTCCTCTCGCTCTCGCACTCTCGCTCACTCACCGGCACTCCGGTCCCACCTCCATCCCTCCTGCTTCCTCCAGCCCCCTTCCGTAGCCCCACCGTAATCCTCAGCCTGCCAGTACGTCCTCCCTGTCCTCCCACCTGCGCGCACGCCACCCTCGCTGCGTGATCTCCGCGTGGGGAGACGTACGGTGGACTGTACGTTGGACCCCCGGACGACGATGTCGATTTCATTAATCGAACGAAATGTCATTAAACGTATCGGTTGCGTCCGCGGGTCCGAACGGAAATGTAATATATATTTGTGATTGATAGCTACGTGCGATTAATAAAAATTTTATGATATAATCGAATGGATGCATACTCAAGGAATTATCTTGTAAAACAAGTGTTAATTTCAATTGATCGGAATAAATAATAATAATATCCATTGGGAACAGAGAGGAAGGTAGGAGTAGAAGGGAAAGGATAATCACAAAATGGAATTTTTCAGTAGACCATGTTGGTCACGATTAATCATGTAGGTAAAAAAAATAAATTAACAATTGTAATGTCAAATGACTGTATGTGAATTACCTAGAAATTCATGGCGGTAAAACCAATATGCATAAAAAACTTTTGAGATAATAACATCCTTTTTGTTTCACACTATTTTACGCTATTGTTTCTAATCTGCCGAAGGTATTGTAAAGTTTATCAGACGCGAAGATGTAGCTATTTAGGGAAATAGCCGCAACAATATAATACGGAAACTAATCGCAAAACCAGGAAAGTAAGTTTCTGTGTCGGGCACGTGGCTCGTAAATCAGTGTTCACGAGGAAGATGTATATTCTTCACACGTTGATGACTAAGCTCGCTACGTACGTACGTACGTCTGCTAAAATGCTTAATATGCAGTCCGTCTGTGAGTCGGTGTTTATATTTAACATTACATCCCTATTTCTTAGTACAAAATATTTTTAAATGACTATCTTAGATTAAAATATTTCACATAATTATATCACTCATATAAATCTTAACACTTATTACGTATTTCGTAATGATACTTGATGGAGAATGATTATCAAATCATTATTGTCAAGTACCACCAGCAATATATAGATACAGTTATAAACAGTTTTAAACAGTTACAAAAATGAAATCTATCTATACTATTTTATAAAAGTTTGCAAATATCGTATGATTGAAAGATAACACGCGAGACGTGTGCGATAATCCTGCTGCAAAGAGTAGGAAAACCAGAGAATCACTTGATACGTCATCGATAAGACATATCTGCGATTAGATTTCGATCTCATCAATTTAACTCAATAAGTTGTATATTCGTAAATAAAACTACAACAATCCAGGCGCCTAAAGATTTTTCGATGATATCAAATTATTGAATAATTGAATTATTGGGGTGTTTATTATATTTCTATACACTGTAATTGAATTTTTTCGAAAAAAAGTTCGAAACTTTCCATCGTCGTGTTTGTTTGCTCCGATTTCCGGTGACTTCGTCTGACACCTATTGAGTCGAATCACTTTTATTGCACGCAAATATTTGCAAGGTAGTTCCGTGCGGCGTAGCCGATGAGGGACCCACGGCCGGTTCCATTAACGCGTGCAAATTATTCGAATATTATGCGCTACAAATTAGACGGCCAGCGCTGGGATGGCCCGCTGCGGGCCACGTCGGTGCCGGTGAACGCTTCGGGATTTTAATTTAACGATGTGCGCGCGGTCGCTTAACTCGGAGCCCAGAAACGCGCGAGCTCCCCCGGAGGATCCGATCATAAGAGGATCGAATTACCGCGCCAATTATAGTGTCACGTCGTTAATTGACTGGTAATCCGTCCCACGGCGAAAAGTGAAGATTTCGAAATGCGCGTCAGAATCGTTAAAGTCAAGTAGCGTTGTGATATCTAGCGAGCGGGAATTACAGGTGTATTTTTAACGGTCTATTTTTTAACATTATAAGTTCCCCGAGAACGATATACGTAGGACGATAATTTTGCGGAATAAAGAATGTACGTCATGGAATAAATTAGCATGCATGTATGTGTAGTGTATAATTTATATTTGAAGATGCGAAACGTCATACTGAAGAAGTATATATGCAACAAGGATGAAATGTAAAATATTATTCACAATTGAAGCATTTACGATTTTGCGACAACTTTTCGCGATATGTTCATGAATAGTTTGGCTTTAACATATTTCATTAACCTGAATTTTAATTTTGTTACGTTGTTGATATGTTTATCATACGTTTAAGCCCATATCCTGTTATGCATCTTTATCGCGCATTTACATATTTGAAATACCCGTTTACCACGTTCACGCTTTATCGAAACCGCATCGAAAACGGCTGCATTGACGTTATAAAATTTTCCGATAAGAATCGATGGCGTCAAGGAAAAATAGCATTGGGCTTCCCCGAGTTAGTTTGTGTAGATTGCGGACTTTTAACGTTTCTCCTCCCTCCCTCTGTTATGTAAGGTATATACCAATCGGAGCTGGAGGCTTTTTCCGAACAAACGGCGCTATTTTACTTTTTCTCTCTCTCTCGTTCTCTTTCTCTATCTCTCTTTAATAGGAGAAAATGGAAAATTTACGCTACGCTTGACTAACTCTTAAAATTGGTTGATCTGTCGACACAACGTACGTTTCCGAGTTTAATCCCACTATCGATAGTAATGTCGAGTTTTTGCCAGTCAGCAGAACGGAAATGCCTTCTACTCTTGCGCTATTTGGTCCTTGGCTCGATTCACTTAAAGTTTCTTTTTTATTTAATTTACTGTCCCGCCATCTTTAGTACTACTAGATTTGATTGGTTTGGTCTCGTTGCTGGACTGTTCGTTTCGATTGGTCGGTATCAGATGTTATAAAATTATGTGCGCAAATAACATGTGTAAGAAAAGTAATGTAGGAGTGAACATTGCGAGGACCTACTTTGTCGTTCTCATATTAAATTTTCTCGTTTGAGATGATTCACTTTCTTATCTTTCTAATAAGTATTATAGGATATACGTGTAAAAAGATATATAACATATATGTGTTTCTAAAATTTGCATTGTGTGAATATATATGTAATAATATATAACAGGAGAAGGCCGTACAAGAAAATTAACGTAATTTAAAATCTAGATCGGCTACAATAATTAAGATATTTTTTTTCTACGTTTTAACATTAGCAATGCATAACATTGTAAAAATTCTGATAAGAGGTGTGCAAATGATTATAATATCAGCACAGAGGGAACCTTAATTTAATCTTTACATTCTGTGTATATACAGAGATATATATCAATGTCGACTTAATTTATCCATCCACACATGATAAGATTAAAATGAAATCAATCAATAAGTTGATTTAAATTTATGCGTATGTATATTTTGTCGTCTACTTCGTGCTCATATAAATATGTAGAATGCCACGTCAAGAAGAATATCGGGAGTCATATTCGCATTAACCTGCATCGCGATAAAGATGATAGTCGACAGGTAGCTATCAAGATGAAACAAGCGCCACGAAGATGATTCATAGCGATAAGTGAGTCGCGCATAGGTTCGTTGCGAAATTGTCAAGTTATTTCTATTATTGATCAAGTTTTATCTATTAATTATCAATTAATTAAACGATATTATGATCGGGTATGATGCAAGTGAGATTTATTATGTGATAATACACCGAGCAGGCGACACGCGTAGACGTGACAGAGAAACGGACATTCGAAAAAAAATCATTAAATTAGTGTCTTACGGTAGTGGTCCCTGTTTTGTGCAAAATCATTCGCGTAGTTGCTGCCGGCCGATTTCTCGACCATAGCATTCCGCGGCTTGTCGCAGAAAAACGACAGATGAAGCGCCATTTCTTTCGACAGCACGGGAACAAAGGAACGAAGGAGCGAAAGATCAGGATTTCTGCTGGATAACACTATCATGCTTCGAACGGTCTTCGAAGCACCACTGCGTAAGCGATTTGCCGCAGGTGTACTTGCGCCAGCCCCTGATACGAGATGAGCCGTGAAATTCATCGGTTTCATTAAAAACGGAGACTTTTTTTCGAAATGCCATTCCTGAAGTGCCGCTATTAATGGAGAAAAAGGTGCGATTTATACTTCTTCCGAGCTCAGCTTATTGCAAAGAAGCACAATGTATCACGATTTAAATAAGAACGGAACAAGTTACGAAGAAGCTTTTCCTTACATAATTGATTATAATTTTTCTTATCCAATAACTTTCATCGCCAACATAAACAATTGATATCATTAAAATGTAATTATCAATTGTGATAGTTTGTGAATAAGTTATTTATATTAGAGGATTTTTATCAGACGCATGAGTATCGGATTAAGATATTTCATTAGACTATATTCTTTAATTATTTTTAGAGCGATATCACATTACACAGAAGGGTCCTTTAGTACGAATCCATATTAAAGAATCTCCATTAAAGTAAACGGGCCAAAGAAATGTCGCTATTTAATCGCGTTCAATGACATTTTCACAAATAAAATTCCCGTATTAAATTTCCACTTTTTGTATCGCTGAATGCTCATTCTGACGAGACGGGTTTTGCTTCTTAGAACGTTCGCGTGAAACCGAGTCTGATCATGAGTCATTCTTACCTATCCACATTCTGCGTGTTCGATGTTAATTCACCTTGTCGACTACTTTGTACTCCTCGATCTCACGTGCCATAGGACGAGCACACATGTGTGACACGCACACGCGGGCAAGCTCAAAGCGGGTCACTCGAGTGATCAAGAGCTACGATCAGCGCACACTCCGTAAGGACACTCCCGCCGTATTAATGAATGACTAGACTGGAGTGGAACTATGAATGAACTCCGCATAGCACTAGAGTACTATATAACCGCGCACCTTGTGGGCGTCCTCCGCTCTCGGCCAATAAGAATAAGGCCCCCTGTGGTGACTTGCACGCCGCATTACGTCTTAGCGCCATAATTTTTTCTTTTTTTCTTAGAAGTTGACATCAAACAGCGACCAATCGAGACGATTGGATAGGGGAATCCTTATCGAGATCATCAAACATGTGTCACTTCAGTAGGAGCCTCCCCCTGTTGAAACCGTTCATTGATTGGCAGAGGCGGTAATTTATTCATCCTAAGCGATAATTAAAATTTATTCTAAATTAAACTTCAAGAAGCAAAAATAAATCATTAGTAAAATCTAACGATTTAATATTATGATTAATATATGTTATTTTTTTATAAAAATAATTTTATATATTTAATATTTTTTTTATTAATTTAACATCCATATATAATCTTAACGTCATCTCTCGATTTATAACCAGCTCAATATTCGTAAACTTAATAACTTTCGTTGCCCTTCCGCTTCTATAAAAATATCTTTTAAAATTCCTTTAGTCTGTAAAAGATTTTTCCTTCTTTTTTTCTATGCATTTTTCGCACATTAGATATTAAAAAATAGAAGAAACATAAGGAAATAGCAGAGAGATTAATCGATCCCTTTAAATTAAGAGGATTTATTTTAAGTCTATGGTTTAAATCTATGGTAAAAATTTGTACATTATTAATGAAGAATTAATTAGAACATATTAAAAAATATATAAAATTATGCAAATCTGTATTGAAGTTAATACAGTGCCATCGTAAATATAAATTGTTTCAAAAAATTATAACATCTATGCACATGTTTATTGTCGCAAAAATTTCAAAGTTAATATTGAATCTCGTATGAATCATAGTTATCTTTGCGAAGCTTCAGCAGCGCGATATCTTGTGTTATCAATTACATCATTACTCACGTACGTTAGGTCAACTTTCTAACAGTCAAGTGCATAGTGATAGCATCTTAATCTTTGTCGTCACGTAAAATATTGATCTTGACAAATAAATAAACATATTGTATAAAATTTCCATAAAATTAGGCATAATTTTGTTCATTTCTTTGTTCAGACGTTACTTAATCATTATGCTATTACAATGTTTATGTAATGAATAATCAGAAAACATGTGGGAACATGAGCATAATAGCGTAACAAGCGCGATTATACATCATGGATGTTTTAGAATATCAAGTGCGAATTTTTAAATGGCTGTACGTCAGTTAAATAAGATATACCTTTTCATGAATATACTCGTGAATATTTATTTGTCATGTGTGAATCTGTATCTTACAATTTTAATATTGATTATTCGAGAATTAAACATGAAGTGACGATGACGGGAGGAAAAGTAATTTGACCTAAACATCGAGTGTTTAGAAAATATAAACATTTTCGATCCTTAAGGACCTTAAGAATCCTTAATATAAAGCTCTGTGCCAAATTATCAGAACGTAACATAAGACATGATAATTATTTGCTAATTTTTTGCTATTTTTTGCTTTTAAAAATATTTTTTTTTGTTTTACTTTTTAAAAAGTTACTTAATATTGAGCTATCGAGCCTCTTATAACTTTTTAAAAATTAAAGCAAAAGAATTAGTTTTAGAAGAAAAAAATAGCAACAAATTAACAAATAATTTTCATTTCTTATTCGTTATGTTGTGATAATTTGGCTCAGATAGCTTAATATACAGGAAGGAATATTAAGCTATCTGAGCCAAATTATCAGAACGTAACCAGTAAGACATGAGAATTATTTGTTAATTTTTTGCTTTTAAAAATTATTTTTTGCTTTACTTTTTAAAACGTTACGAGGTATGTAAAAATAGCGTATATATAAGTATACAATACCGTACATGATACAATACCGTATATGAATATACAATGCCGTATATATAAGTTATATCTGTGCGACAGTTATTGTGTTATTGTGGCAATTTCTACAGTTCATTAGGTTATAAAAAAAGTTTAAAGAATTAAAATTTTTTTAATCTTAAATCTTTACAAAACTTATATTTTATTATATATAATAAAAAGAAATTTCGCGCACAAAGCGCACGTTCACCACCGCTGAATAAATATAAATTGAAGAATTAATAATAAGATATTGCTCTAAATAACTGACTAAAATGATTTAATAATGGATTTTATACTAAATCATTGACATTTGTATCGTAACAAATTTTATTTGCTAAGATTATTAAGTAGTTATTTATA
>VBVQ01006235.1:0-10029 GCA_011636635.1 Tetramorium simillimum | reverse complement strand
CCCGCCGCCGCCGTCGGCGATCTGATTCGAGCTGGCCGACCGGACGATCTCGTCGTTCTCCGCGTCGACGACGACGACGCCCGTCCCGTCGTGCTCCGCCGTCGTCTCGATTCGCTTCAGCTTGTTGCTGCCGGCGGCGACGGCGGCGACGGCGACGACGGTAGCGGCGGCGGCGGTGGTGGTGGTGGTGGCGGCGTTGGCGTTCTCCGAGTTCCCGGTCTTCGTGTTCTTCTTCAGGGTGCACTGGTTCTGTTTGGCAAAACGCTCGGCGGCGGTGCTCATGTCCGGTGACTCCGGACCGCCGGTCGGCGACGTGGCCGCCTCGGCTCGCGAGGGCGGTGTCTGCTGCTGCTGCGGTGCCAACAGAGACGACGGTATCATCGTCTCCTCGTCCGAGCTGCTCAGGCTGCTGGACGACGCAGACTTCTTGCCGACCGGGTCCTGCGCCGACAGCGGCAGATCCATCACCAGGTCGGGCGTGTGCTTCTGCCGCATCTCGCGGAACTCCTGTGACGAGCGGGAGTAGGACGACGACTTGGAGGTCGGCTGGGACTGCGAGGTGGCGCGACGCTGCCAGAGCTCGCGGTTCGCCGAGAAGTTTGTCGTCGTCGCCGTCGTCTGTTGTTGCTGCTGCTGCTGATCCTGGTGCGACTCGTCGTCCGGCATCACGATGGTCGTTGTCGTCGTCGTCGTCGTCGTCGCCGTCGTCATCGTCGTCGCGGCCGGCAGGGAGTTGGCGTGCGACAGCTGCAGGTGCTGATGCTGCTGCGTCATCACGGTCTCGCCGACGCTCTGCGACTTCCAGTGCTGCTGCTTTCGGCCGGCGCTGCTGCGCTTCGCCACGATGCCGTCCAGCGACGACACGTTGCTACCCAGGTCCTCGTTCGCGACCTCCTCGTGGCCGCTGCCGCAGCTGCCGCGTTGCTGCTGAGCGGAGTTCACGGCTCCGCCGTCCGTGCAGTCGACGTTGTTCTCCAGGGCGATCTGGAGAACGCCGTCCGCGCTGCCGTTCCGCCCGTGCTGCTCCGAGTGCCTCTCGGTTTCCGTAGGGCTGGACGTTCTCGCCGGCCTCGACGACGCGGTCACCGTGTCAGCAGCCTGCAAACAGTCACGGGGACAATCGTAGCGAGGCTCGAAGCGCGCGCGCGGGGGGCTAAATGGGTGTGTGTTGCCTGAGTGAAGCCGACAGACGAATCTCGTTTACTATTGCGGGGAATATGCAGATACTACGTCGTCTTGACCTATCAGCGATCGTGCGCGCTGTAATGAGATACGAATTATTGTCGAGTTATTATCGAATCACGTCCTCTCACTTCTGTACAGGGGGAGGGAGGAGGGAGTCTCGCCACCGCTGGATGTACCTTCGATCACGTGTAAAAAGATTCATAGTTTCTGTACTGAACAATTTTGATCAACTAGAACAACTTTTTTAATGAATCATACAGGCATACGCCTGGAATCCTCCCTTTCGTTTATCTTTCAGTAAATTTTGCCTGAATTTTAATATATTTAATATATTAAATTAAAAGTTAATATATTTAATATATTATAAGTTAATATATTTAAGCAAGAAAGAGTATAGCAAATATATAACAGTTCAAATTTTATGAAGGAATATGACAAATTTGCAAGAGACTCTGGAAAGGCCATCCAGTGGTAGTAGGACACCCTACATACAATTCTCCATCAATTCTCTAACAACGTGTAAAGATAGAAATTGGGGCGAGTGAAGTAATTCGTGAATAATTTACAACTGCACGATATAACGATAACGTGGAATATATATGTCAATGCCGGATGAAAGGGGTGCTGATTGTGTGATTGTGTACGAGGTACATTAATAAGACAATTGGTTCCGAAAGATCTCCATCTAACAGTCGAGATATCATGTTAATCAAAGTACTTTTAAGTATTCTCGACACGATCAGTTCGTCTGTAAAACTACGAAATTTCGGGGGAGGGGAACACTTACAGTCGCTCACATGCAAATCGACGCATAAATAAAAATATCAAGGGACGATGTACACACACACATAGACAGTGTTGCTTGAAGGACAGGATTAAAAACTGCTCGTAAAAACTGAGGCAGACATGTAAGCGGGCGCACTAAAACCGGCGTAATAAACGATGAATTAATTTACCTCTTCTTTTTTTCTCTCTTTACTGCCCCCGGAGGGTTAATAGTGGCTATATAAGGGTGAGATTACTCTCTTTACTCACCTCGGAAGCCGAAAGGATATCCGCTGGAGACAAGCAGGCCCCCCCCCGCGCGAGCGGCATTCCTTTTGATCTCATCTACAGACCGAGGAGGGAGAATTCGCTCTACGGAGGAACTCTAGGATCTCTCACAGAATCGAACGAGGGGAAAAAAAAATAATAAAAAAAAAGAAAGGAGAAGAAGCTCGAACACACTTTATAGCTGAAATCATCTCAATCTCGCGATCTCGACAATCACAGCGCGACAATGATAAGAATGGCTTAATCACACAAACTAAACAAAAACACTTGGCGGCCAGTTTTATCGAACAGTTTTTAGTCCGCGTTTCGCTCTGCGTAATATGCGTGCGGCGCGAAACGGCTTTTCTCGCCAACTTAAAGGGCCAAGAGACTAAACGTATATCTGGAAAAACATCAACCATCCCAACCGTTAAAACAATTGTTGACAAAAAAGGAATGAAAAAAAAAAAGTAAAGAAGATTAAAAACACGCATCATACGCACACAGTGTAAAAAACGGTGCAGCGGCAGGACACAGGCGGCGCACAAGACAAGAACAACCACAAGGCGGGACATGCAGCACAAATGAACATGTATATTTATATTTTATTTACAGACATATCGTACAAACTCGTATAAAGTCCTATAAAGTACTCGTGTGCTGTTCCGAATTTCAGTTAACTTAAAATAAAACATCTCTCTCTCATACACCTCTGAACTTCAGAGTCTGAAGTGTCTCTCCCCACGTCTCGTCGTCTTCCCCCCTCAAGTCTGGGTGTCACTGCACGTTCTGTCCGCGAAATTTTAGGACACTTGTATACCTCGGAATCACGGTAGTAAACAATAGCGCATACGGACGACAGCTTGTTAGTTGTCGTCCGAGTTTATCCAGCCACTAAATTCCGTCTTTTTTTTCATAAACTTTTTCACGGAGAACAAAAAGTTTCTTTTTTTTTTACTTTTCACTCGATCGCGAGAGAATCGCGCGGATAACACGACGAAGCGATGCGTGGATCCGATATGCAGGTGCAGTGCGAAGGCAAGAGAGATTTCGGTGGATTCTGCCAATCTACAGTGCATTCCAGACGTGGTTCGTTCGCTCGAGAATACAATAAAGAGACGAAAAAAAAAATACAAAGATACGTTGCAGCCATGCACCTGGAGTTGTGCGTCGTGAAGAATGTGGAGTAAAACAGTAAAAAAAAAATCTGCTACTCGGTGCGTCGGTATGCAACAGTGTGACAATGCACGGCAAGAAGCGAAGACGAACACGAAGAGGAGAAGAATATCGGGCACAGATTAATTCAGGTCAACTACTAAACGGTGGTTTCCAATACCTCTCGACTGATGATCGGCTGCGCCGACGACGAGATGCAGGGTACATTCGTCACTACGGACGCGATAATACCGCTGGCGTTACTATTGTCCGTTATTATGTTCGTCGTGGCGGACGACATGTCGGACGCCGCGCCGGACGACCAGGTGCTCGGATTCGCCGACGGGCCCATCAGCGGCGAGTTGTTGCTCGACAGCATGCTGTCCGCCGAGCTGGACGCTCTTCTGCGCATAGATTCTTCGCTGGACGATTTTAAAAGATCCTTCTCACGCTCCTCATCTCTGAAAAAGAAACACAAAGTGCCGGCGAAATTGATTAGAAACTGATCAAATGGTAGATTCAGATTTAAATCACGAATTAACTTAAATAACGATCTTGACGAATTTCTTGTTTAGCGTTAAAATAAAATTTATTACTTAAAATACTAGTACTAACTTTATCTTGAGCATAATATATTTGTCAGGAATCAGTCCTTCTCTGCCGGCTAGAGCGCCTCGCCACCAATCGTTGCTGACCTGTGTATATAATGTCAGGGTATCGCCCTTTTTGAAGCTCAGTTCTCTTTCGGACCTAGCGTTGAAGTCAAACTGCGCCGTAGCTTCGAGATTCTCCGATTCTAATGGATAGAAAAAATGGATAGATAGGGTACACTTCATGGAAATATTTTCTAATTCGAGTGAGGTTGAACATTTAAAAAAAAATTGCATTACCGTCTTCGGACGGGTAAACTTCCGAATCCATGTCTTCCTGGACTTGATCCGTCGGCGAATCTCCAACGTCCCTAAATTATGAATCATATTAATAAGCAACAAAAAAGATTCAAGAAATGTCTGAGAATTGATAAAAAAAAATTGTCAGGCTTCTTGGATTCTTTTACAACGCTGTTTATACAATTAAAATTGTCAAATTGTCTTAATATGTAGAATTTCGTTCATTTGCTGCAACAACAACATAACTCAAAAAGCAAAAGCATTTTCTAAAAAATAAATTTAAATGTTTTGAATCATTCAAATTTTGTAATATTATTTTTAAAAGCCATTTTGGTATTAATAATTGATTGTAGAGAAAATAAAAATATCTAGCTGTATATTAGCTCTACATTCAGTGTATCGAATTCTCGCAAGTCTTTTTTTGCAAAAATGACGATTTTTGAGTTGCGTCGTGGTTAACAGCAAATGAGCGATTTTATGATAAATGTATCAATTTATTTTTACTTACACGTCGTCGGGTTCTCTGCTGATGTATTTTTCATATTGAGTGCCTCCAATGTCCTCTGGGAAGATCTCCTCGCAGAACGTGATGATATTCTTGATAAGCTCGTTGACCTGATTTTGATACTGGACCTGGTCCTTGTCTTCCGGAACGGGTACCAAGGTCGGACCGAAGCAGATAGCCAAATTATACGGATCCATCATGTTCTCGTCCGAGAATTCCGACAGGCTGTTTAGATCAGAAGTATAGATTCAGGCGTTAAAAATCCGGCGACACTCTATAAACGAATCCTTCGCAGAGCGTCAATACTCACTGGTTGAGAAAAGCAAAAAGATACCGCATGACGATTACAACCGGTCGCGGCAGACTGGCTATCAGCTCCTTCATCTTGTTGACGAAGTCTTGCTTCGATTCGAGCTGCGCCAACTCCATCAGGTGCTCGAAATAGATGATGGGAAAGAGGGGCTCGCGCAGCTCCCTCAGGTAGAGTTTCAGCACCCCAGCGACGCTGTTGATGTCCGAGGCGTCAGTGACGTCGGCGAGCGGATCCTCACCACGCTCGAACCATTCGCGGAAGTTGTTGATCTCCACCTGCGAGCCCGACACGCGAAAGATACCTTGATGGTGCAAGCCATACAGATTGATCACGCGGATGCAGCTCTTCATGATCAGCGGTATCTCCTGGTTCGTGGTCTCCAGGTACTCCTCGAGCGAGCCACCGAACAGCTTCGGCTGGCCGTTCATCTGCAGACGACCGATCCGTTTGCGGCGCGCTTGTTTCTGCTTTGTCGCGGAAATCGACGGATTCGGGCTGGCGTTCGAGCCGTCCAGCAGGCTCTGGCGAATGTATTCCTGCTTCGCATCTAACCTGGCTATTCTCGACGTGCCGAGAAGGTACTCCCTGAATTTCTACAAACGTCAATGTGAAGGATAACGTGAGTTTTGTATATAAATCGCATTTTTTTTCACATTAAAAAGATAATTTTTATAATTGGCGAAATTTACTCGAATATTTATCGTGTCAACATTATTTTTGTTGATAATTGTTTATAAAGCAAAACGTAGGATGTCTAATTCCTCCAATCTGTGTATAAATATAAATGAGACAAGAGAAATAGATAATAATCGTATAGATTCTATTTTTGGATTCCTACTTTTTCAAAGTTTTTATTTTTTAATGATAAAGGAAAGAGAGCACTTTATCTCTCGGAAAATAATAAATATGCTAAACGAAGTGATACGCTTTTATCGGTTGTTTTCTTCTCGCACTTGCTCGCACGCGCTTCTTCTATCCTTCGAAAGCTAATGCGACGATCAATAGTCTACCGCACGATCATGTGTCTCGTTCGCCGCGAGGGAGAAGGAGACGGGACGGTTCTCATAAAACCCACCGTGAGGTAGAATTCTTCAGTCTCTTGTCTGTCAGCTCGCAATTTGATCTGCAGCGTCTCCGGCGGTCTGGACGTCGACACGGCGTTCTCGCCGAAGTATCTCGAGCAATCGTAATCCTTGGCGGTCAACATCTCGAGCAGACTCGCCTCCGCCGTCTCCAGCGTCTTCCACACCTCCTCCGATTCGGTTCGCAGCGATGTAACCCTCTGCTGCAGTTGCTGCAGTCGTTGTTCCATCTCCGAGTGCAGCATCTTCTGCAGCTCGGGCTCGGGCGTCTACCGGGCGACGAAACAGACCGGTGAATAGCAATTCTTAGCAACAACAGGCTACGAAGAGTATCCGGAAAAACCAGAACCAGTTATCGGTAGTCCTCGAGATTTATTCTCTTATATTTTCATAACTGCATCAGCTGTTGTTATTTCATTAAAACAGTGTTATAAGTAAAATTATCATAATTAATTATAATTTTTATATCGCTATTTGATTTAAAAATGACGAAAAGAAGAAGGTTTAATTAACAAAGTTTGAAGTAATTCTGTCTCTTTCTGTTTCTCTCTCTTTCTCCCGTACCTCATCTCCACGCTGTCCTTGGAACTCAAACTTCTTGGGAATCATGAAGGCTGCGTGATGAGACTCCAGGAATCTCTGCTTATCCGCCCGAGAGTCGAGCGCACCGACGCACGCGGCTAATTGTTCGGCGCCAGATTGCAGGGAACGCTGCCTACCCTCTTCCGCGCTGCAGTGCATCAGAAGTGCTCTTGCTATGCAATTGTGAAATCCAAAGTCCATGCACTGCGAGGGTGAAAGCAGATACACATGTATTTCTTTATCTGTCCTTTTGTGCCATGCAATAAATTAGATTACATTAATAATTAAACATAGAAATTCAAGACACTAATGTTCACTTCTATCAATGTAGATTAATTTCGGTTTAATATACTTTTTATCTTTATCTTGGAAATTCTTGGAACTAGAAAAAGATAAAAAGTAATTGCGAATTCGGGTGGTCGCACTAGTGCGCACTCTGTGCACATTAAAGCCGTTGTACACTGAATGTGAAATTGAAATATCTTGAATAATAAATGTCCAATAAATATTTTAAAAAAAATTGCACACTAACACGATAAAGTGAGTTAAAGATTTTGGTTTTTAAAATGTTTCTATATTTATTATGTTAAGCATTCATCCTTACGTCGACTTATGTACAACAGCTTTAATGTGCACTGAGTGCGCACTAGTGCGACCACCCGAATTCGCTATAAGTTAAACCGAGATTAAAGTTAATCTATATCGGTAGAAAGGGACATAAACTGAATTTAACTTTATCTTACTGTCTTTCTTATTATCTTTAACATTAATGTTAATTATTATATATTTTTTTTTATAAAATTATTCTTCAATTTTTAGTAAATGATTGGTTAAACGATTGATTTTTAATTATTTGTCAAATGACAATATAAATTCAATTATTTATACATCGTAACGTTACAATACAACGAATAAGTGTAACGATACAGAGTCCGGTGAAAGCGCGGCCACTGGTCGCGGGGTCAATGGGGTGCACGTGCAAGCCCGAGTACGGATGAGCAACTTACGTCGATGAGATCGGACAGGTCGTCGACAAAGTACTTGTGTATCGTCGTGTTCGAAGCCTCCAGGCACAGAATGTACTCGTTTCTCGCCTTGAGCGCCTTCAGCTTCGCCTCCTGGTACTTGCTCTTTCTCTGAAAAGCGGGAGAATACTTCGGATTAGAGAGGATGACGCGCCTTACCCCGAGGAGCGACCGAATGAGCGACGAGAGACTAAGGCCGGCCTAATTAATCTCATTAACTGACGACGCCGACTAGCGTATTAATTGACCCCGTCGATTCCCGGGACGAGCTAGCTCGTCTCGCTTTTCTCCCCAAGGATTGTCTACGTTATCGTTTCTCAGATTACTACAATTAAGATCCTTGTTCTACCGAATAAGTCGCTTACGTGGCTTTCGCGCGACTTTTGCTTTCAACGGCACTTAAATTATCAATGTAATTGACAATGAAAACTTTCTTTTTCGAGAGATTTGTGTAATAAAATAACTTTAATCAATGCGGTAAAGTTTCTTGATTTCTCACAAATATATGTATAATTTTACAGTGCCAGATATCTCGTAGATAATTTCGTAGAAAAATCCCTCAATCCTTGTAGAAGTTTTATAAATAAAAGAGCGCGGCCAAATTTAACTCTTTTTTCGTACTTAAAATTTTCCAATAAATGACATCGAATAGAAGCATAGGATAAGTAGATTAAGAATATAAGGTATCTCAAAGGGAGACACCGAGAGATGCGATAGAGGCCAAGCGGACAAAAAAGGTACAAAAGGTTGCAATTTGAATAAAACTGCAACCATTCGGTTTATTTCCAAAATGGCTGAGAAAATATACTGAGATTTTATATTCTTAATCTACTCATTCTGTAGGCTTTAATTCTCTCGATGTATCACTTATTAGAAAATTCAAATTACAAAAAAGAGGTAAATGTCTGTTACTCGCCTAGAAGCATTCTTTGCGTTCTTTTAAAATGCGAGCGACAATATCGAGTCCAACGATATTGCGACAATGACGAGTCGGCGCTATTACGTTGTCGGTCTCTTTCTTTCTTGCTCTTTTTTTTTGTTCTAGCTGCCTGGCTCTTATACTCCTCTCTCACGTCTCTCGGTATCTGCTTCGCTTCCAGGCGGTTTTAACCATCTGTCTTATCGCACTTATAACCGCGCTACTCGAGGGGGACCGCTATTTATTTTTCCATCGAGTTGCATGTGATCGGCAAAAAAGCTCGCTGGCAGGTCGACCCTAAATCCTCGGTCGACGTCTGCCCGGATTGGAAAGAAGTGGGGAAAAAAAAAGAAAAGGAAGGACCCGGAGAGAGAGATACGCGTCGCACGGATTTCCTAACGTCTCTCACGATTCACTCCGCGGAGTGGATGATATCCTCCCGTGGTTGTAAGCTGGAGAAACGCTTTAAATCCCCCGGGACCTTTGACTCACGCGAACAAAACGGTGAGGCATATGGTCCTGGTGGAATATACGGACGCAAACGCGCATTTGTCAGAGTAGAAATATGGACGGGCAAACGCCTAGAACCTCTACTCAAATTTCTCGACCCCGCTTGTCGGAGAAGAGTGAGAGACACGATTAAATAGAAATCAAGAAAAGCTACTTTGCGGTCCAACCTGGATCTTGCTACCCGAATAATGTTTGCGTGAATTTTTATAAACTAATTTCCGATTCAACGCAGCGGTTATTTGTCGAACTTAAAAAAAAGATCTTAGGTGACGGTTTTTTTAATTTCTTGGTAAGCTAATTAATAGTTCGATCAAAGAGCTGTTACTTTTTACAGCTTCGATGATTCGAAACTTCAAAAATTCGAATCTTTGAAATTGACTTCGATTCTTTCGAAGCTTCGAATCTTCGATGTTCGAAGTTAACTTCGAAGCTTCAAAAGAATCGAAGTCAACTTTAAAGATTCTAATTTTTGAAGCTTCAAATCATCGAAGTTGTAAAAAGTGACAGTCCTATCATACGTCTGAACTTGTATAATTTGAAAATAAAACAAAGACAGACATATGACTGAACAATTAATTAGCTTATCAAGAAGTTGGACTGACATTACAGGTTTTCGTAATGAACAAGAAATCATCGAATTGGTTTTACGGATTAAAAAATCCTTTTACAGGTATAAAGTACGTACGAAAACAAAGTGTGCTGTGCACAGTTAAAGACCGAAAAAGGCGTAAAATTACAGAATTATATTAATTACCTATTCCTAACCTAACTTTTGCATTCTTGAGGTAATTAATATAATTCTGTAATTTTATGCCTTTTTCGGTCTTTAAC
>VBVQ01006234.1:0-10028 GCA_011636635.1 Tetramorium simillimum | reverse complement strand
GTGTACATGGTTACGGCAACCAAGTCAATAGTTGTAGTTACCAATATATATGTAACCAAGAAAAACTTGGTAAATTCAACCAAGCCTTTTTTTCCGTGCGACATAAAACCGCTCATTTGCGTGATTAACTCGCGTCGTCGCTGCCCTGCCGAAACTCGAAATGGTCCGATTTTACATTAATCCTCAGTGACATTAAATATCATCGTGCAATACCAGAAAACCTGCGGAATGCAAGCTTTCGTAAAAATATACGAAGCTTTTCTCCATCACGAAACGTTGTCGGTCGGTCGTCGCAGAAGCGAAAAGGCAAGACGCGCCGTGGTTTCTTTTTCAGTGGGAAGCGCGATTCGGCCCGCAGATTGGCTCTGCATTTTTACATCGATACAGTCGTTTCGCGCATTTCAGTTTCTATTTATAGAGATTCCGTCACTGCACTCGCGGCGCCGCAGGCCGCCGCGAACGGAGAGCGAGGCGGACGATCTCTGGCGCGAGTGCGCGCGGCGGAAATCTGCATACGCTCGTGGTCACGGCTGTGCGAGGCTCCCGTCGTCGAAATCGCTCAATTATCGCGATAATGACGTCCGATGCGGCTAATTAAGCTGCATCATTCACACACTGAAAAAAATTCTGGTTAAAAACCGTCGAATCGGAAAAT
This sequence comes from Tetramorium simillimum, assembly GCA_011636635.1. Classification (NCBI taxonomy): domain Eukaryota; kingdom Metazoa; phylum Arthropoda; class Insecta; order Hymenoptera; family Formicidae; genus Tetramorium; species Tetramorium simillimum. Next base: position 9,373 of record VBVQ01006234.1, on the reverse strand, counting down.
CTTGTAGGATTGATAAAATATTCTAATTGTTATAATAGAGCTCAATACTTTGTAACTTATAATAACCAGAATATTTGATCAATTCTACAAGATTTTTCCGATTCGTTCGTTTCTTTTCAGTGCAGGATACTCTTGAACTCGCACTTCGGTCACACGCGCGCTCTTTTTGCTAATGCCACGTTTACACTTGAATCAAATAAGGCCACACTGAAAGAAAACTATAGTTACTTTTGGACCCAATCACAATTTTATAGTACTTGTAATGACAATTATGGTTAACATAAAGGATGCGTATAGTTAAGTTATCATATTTATTGTCAAAAATATTATAAAATTATGGTTCGGTCCGAAAGTAACTATATTTTTCTCAGTGCAACACTGAAGCAAAATTCCGATTAAAAACGGACGAATCAGGAAAATCTTGTAGGATTGATCAAATATTCCGTTGTTATAATAGGAATTCTAGTCATTATATAAGTTACAAAGTATTGAGTTCTATTATAACCAGAATATTTGATCAATCCTACAAGACTTTTTGATCCGTTTTTAACCAGAATTTTTTTCAATAAAGTCATATCGAGAATTGGGCATTTCTTCCTACGAGGCAAAATGATTTCCCATAAAAATTTGTCACATGACCGTTTTAAATCACATTTACTCTTCATAAACCCGGCAGGGTCCAACGGGATCGCGACACTCGAGTTTTACGCGATAAATAGTGATTGTTTCGTCACACACGGGACATTCGTGGTGAACCCGGGATATTTCACATGTGGGAAACGCGACTGTGTGTGTGCGTACATACGTGTCACTCGCGCGGAATTACAAGCGATGTCTATTACGCAATTACATCGCATGCGTCTCGTTGAACGCACAACGGGACGCGTTCATTGCGTTTTTCGACGACACACGGATACGCGCGCACGGCCGCATCCTCTGAATGCGGCATTGTCGTCGTTCGAAACCAGCCAGGGTAGAGGAAGCGAGACGGGAACACGGAAGGAGAGAATGGAACAATGTTAAATTCCGGGATTCCGCCCGGATCAAAATAAGTTTCGGTTCAACGTACTCCCGTGCTCCGATTTCTCCGAGAAAAAAACATCGGTTTACGTTGGAAATTGCATTTATTGAAATTTACTTATTCCTTTTTTATTTTTTTATTATTCTCGCGACGGACGTGCCGCGCTTCTTATGCATAATGCAATCGCTGTGTCGTGCGCGTGCTGACGTGAATTAATGTTTTCCTGCACGCCGCTCGAAATACAGTTGACACCTTTACGTAGGTGCACGCTTTTTTTTTACGGTGCATTACGCTCAACGTTACGTCAACGCGACCTTGACATTGTATCGCGCCGCACGATCGCGAGTGGCCCCCCCACTGGAATGAAGCACAAAATCGCGACGCATGGAAAGGTGAGGAGCTTGCAGGGATCCTAGACGAGAGCGATTTTACGCAGTAATTTTTACGACATCGTCGAGGCGGCCGTCGCGGCACCGTCGCAGTTCGCGCTTTAAAGCGAGACGCGCTCGGTCGTCTGGCCACGGTGTCTCGGCTCTCCGCCGCCGGCAAGGATTTCCGCGATGGTCCCGGACGAGGATCTCTATCCACCCTCGCATAAAACGGTCCTCCAGTTTCGGTATGTTGGCCTGCGCGATGCCGTTTCGTTCGAACACATTCGCGTTAACACTTGCTCACTGTAAACTCCTATGGATTGCCACTGCTCAGTATTTGATTGATTTGACTAAAACAATAAGATAAAATTAGCGACGTATTGAGTAAGGCTTACTCAATATGTTGTTAATTTATCTAATTTAACTTCCATGTTAGTCAAAATTAATGAAATATTGAGCGGTGGCGACTTACACTGTAAAAAATTTATGTAAAATTACATGTAATTCTGAGACCCACTGTAATAGGTGTAAATATTTGCGTGTTTCTCTAATGTTGCAGTACATAAATAAAAATAATTTTTAATTTGTAAATTTTTTTACAGTGTCAGTTTTGTACAGGATGCTCAAAGAAAAATAAATTAGGAAATTTTTGCAAAATTTATATGTAGAGTTATAAACAAAATTACCCACTATAATAGGTGTAATTTATAAACAGAAAAATTTTTTACAGTGTATGGAATAGTTAAAAATGACTCAAATTGAATACAATTTGACACTACGAGTTTAACAGTGCTTGTCATCAGTTCGCTTCGGCAGGTTCATTACTCAGCAATTTACTCGCAAAGAGTTGCGTTTTCTCGCGCAACTCGTTAAAATGTTTTTATATAAATTGTTTTCTATTATTATTTTTTATTTATATCACTGATTAGAGGTGTATTTATTTTTTAATTTTCAAATTACCGAAATTCATCGATTTAATTATCTACAGTCATCCATCTCGTAATACGGCTTGAGATTGTGTGTTCCTAATCATAACTAGATCTTTTTCGAGAAACGCCGCGTGTCGTCATTGACATAAAAGACTCTGACACGTCTATAAATACGCGGCGCGGTAAGCAGGTGCTCGGTGTCGATGGCGCATCCTCGACGGATCACCCGTGGGAGGTGAATATGGTCCATTACGAAGTCCGAATAATCACGTGTTCCTGACGTAATTCTTATGCTCAGGGACGGTTACCGCAAATAGACAAGCGCGTATCATCCGGAGTGGCGAGTCTTCACGCGGACGTGTTATTATCGTACGGACTGTAGCCTGTCTATTAGACGGACAGCGAGATCAAACACATGTTATCGACTCTTCATACACCTGGCTCGGAGATTGACTTTTTATTTTATTACCGCTTGAATTCGGCTTCTTCGTTAATCCAATTGAGCATTATTTAGAAACGTGACGGACCTATTTTATAATTCGGCGTTGACAATCTCTTTCGTTATCAAAAACCGGGAGCCGGTTGTAACAGCTGGTTTTACATCGAGTCGATAAGCGCGAGTAAACTTACCGAATTCTCTTGAAAATAAATCTTCTGACATTTATAAATTTCTTATTATACAGTAGGGAACTTGTAATATGTTTCTCGACGGGAAACCAATAATTGTACCGGTGCCAACGTTCTGCTTCGTTACCTTTCCGCTTCGAACGGAGATACGCGAGATACAGAAATTTTATGGATATCCGATATCGTGCTTCCGGATAGAGACAGCCGAGAGACCTTCAGATAGCGCTAAGAATCGAGCAGCAACAGGAAATTACCCTCTTATAGACAGGGCAATAACTTCGCTAATTGACTTTGGTGAACTATGCTAAACTTCACGCTTGAACTTTCGCGCGATAGCTGACGTACCGTCGACAGGGGCATCGCGATCAAAGACTCGGGCAAAACGCGATGCATGCGTGCCAAATGGAGATTCACTTTCCGCTCGCTCTCGCACGCTTTCCCACACACACACACGCGCGCTGCTTTGTTTCGTAGTACAACCGCGGTCTTTCTTTGTTGCACAATGTGCCGGCGATGTATCACTGACTGTGAGTTAAGCGATTCATTGACTTCCAGCCGACCATTGGCATCACGTAATGGCTAAATATGATTCCACCGAAACGTGCTCGTGGCGTTGATTATCTTATTCGATAGAGTTAGTTAGCCAGATATGATTTGCGACGCAGATAATAAATTTTTTTTGTCATTCGTTGAACAAATCGAGAGAAGTAATTAATAATAATAATTATTATTATTATAATAAACTATTATTAAAAATGAGGAATACGCGGATATAATTTTATAATTTCTGCGATAGGAATGTGCTCGAGCTAATATTCTGATATGAAATTGTACTGATAGCTCGAGAGACTGATAGGTGTAAGTTATACTAATCAAGTAATCACCTTCAACTATTTCAAGTAGTAAATGTAGCTAGAATGCACTGATTAGATAAATACCATCGACTTACTCTTACAATCCACTACTGCTTCTGTCAATAAATTTATTTCAACTTCGTAATAAAATGCTTTTTTCTTTTTTTTCGATAAAACATAAAAATCTCCTTTTTGAAAAATCTCAATTGAAAAATCATCTGAATTTTTTAAATATTAAATTTGATTTTATAATACATCTAATTGATTAAATTAATAATATAAGATTACGACGCGCAAACTAACGGGATGGAGTGAAATTAGAATTTACTACTTCGTGCTCTTCGCGTCTCGTTTGGCCTTTTCACTCCGACGAGTCGGGTTTTGTAAGAGCCGGCGCGCTATGGTTGACCTCTCTCGATTTCATGAGACGAGGTCCAACCTTTCTCTTGTCTAGCATAATTGTTCTCTACCGCATTTCTTTCCCACTCTTTCCCACGCAGCTTTCCTGTGGCTTCACTCGGACCCCTTCGCGCTTCCCGTTGGCGAACGTCTCGTGATATTTAAATGTTACGAGCTTAGATTCAATCAGAATTCGACGGTAGTATATATCTCGAATAGTATACGTCTGTAAAAAATTTAAATCGCGCGCGATGCATTTTGCATTCTCGATAATAGATTTATTAAAAAATCGCACGTAAGCCTGTAGGAGGAATTTATCGATGGCAATCTCTTTGTTTGATACCTACGATACGCACGAAGAAGATGAAATGTGGAAAACAGTCATTATTACTGCCAAACACGTTACATCGCGTGACGGGATATAGTGACATTTCGTTCTTGGAATCGTTTTACTCTGTCATAGAATTTATTCGACCATCGCAAAACTTTATAAACGTACACGGTCTCATTTTTCTCGAACATCAATTCCTGTTGATGGGACGTATTATCTTTCGTAAAATACAAGTTTTGTGCCTGACAGAGACTGAAATATTTCCTTAAAAGTAATCAGGCTTATAAAAGTTTATAAAATGCGCAATATTTTAAATATAATAATAATAATAACAACAACAGAAGTATTCATCGTTTTCATAAAAATTTTGCCAAAGTTATCATAAAAATCATCTCTTTAGATTTATATGAATAACTCTAAACTTCCATGACCATATATTTGTGTTAGCTTCAAATTCTGTTAATTTACGTAAATGTAGATACTAAGAGATTTACTTAGAAGCTCGCGTAAATTTCGAGGAACGGTAGATGAGGCTGGAAAATAGCGGTGCAGCGGAGTCGTTTTACTGGTTAAATCGGAGTAAATTCTGCGAGAAAGGTAATCCGAGTGAACGTGACTCGAGAAATCACGATCACCCTCGCTGCAAGTACCGGCTGCGACGACGTAATTGCGTACTATTTATAGTATCCTCCTAGTGGTAGTGGGTCGACGACCCCTCCGAAGACGAGGCAGGACACTTCCGGTTATCGTGACATTTAGTCCGAACATTACTTCGCGCGGAGCTACGAATCTTGCTCTTATCCGCGTGCACGTTTACGATCGATCGGAATTCCCCCGGGAGACCGTTAATAAGTTTAACATCGATTATCAGCGGTAATTAAGGTAGCATCGATCTCCGTCGAGAGGCAGGTACCCGTTCGATAAATTTCACTTTATCGTAAACAAAACGTTCTCTTTCTTTTACGCAAGTCTAGAACGAATAAGTTTTATCATATTATGCATATGTATTTGCCGAGTGCGCTTATTAATTTCTTAAGTTGTATAAATAATTTGTATATAGCATTTACGATTAATTTGCTGCGTGTTTGACGTGTGTCAATTGTCTTACCGCTTTTTATCCTTTTTTTTAAGCGATTTGCCAGCATTCGTCGATATTTTAGATTTGCGGATAAGCAATTATAGTTGTATAGTTTTTACGTATACTTATGTAATGAGATTTTTATTCATTAAAAGTTTAATTTCTATGATTTATTTTTCTTTATTTTTATAATTGTACAGCATACAAGGTCTTCTCGATATAAAAGTATGACAAAAATAATTAAATTCGTAAGATTATTTTTTTCGCAGTTTAACCTTGTGCACTTTTAAGGAGTCGGCATTTGTTAATTAGCAAGAAATAAACGGATAAAAAAAGAAGTATCGGAATTTCAATTAAATTTTGCTGGGAACGTCGCTCGCTCACTGTTTCTTGGTGCAGATAATCACTCTTAATGAACACGCTTAATATTAATCTATTAATATAACATACGATTTTATGTTTCGAAGCGGCATTTCTTTGCCTGAAATTTAACGCTCGGGAAATCGGGACGATGATGTCGACTGCACATTCGTAATTTGAATGAGAATGGTTTTCATCAACGGCGAATAAACTCTGAACAGTTGTTCGTCGGTTAAACAATCGGTTGTTTCGGCGATAAAGATAGTCTATGAATTCTGTAATCAAAGTTGATTTTAATAGATCCGACTGTTTATTCGTCGGGGAGGACTGGTGCTTGTTGACAAAGGCAACAAATAGCGATGCAAGAGTTATTTGTCGTTAGCAAAACCAGGAAGCTCAGGGACAGGGAGCCCTGAGATCTTATTGTTAGAGCAAACTGACGAATAACTGTTAATCGCCGGTGAAATCCAATCTGCGGGAAACTGCGGGGGGGTCGGAGATTAATCGACCGCCAAGAAACACAGAGGCGAGGACAAACGTAATCGCGTGGATTAACGTTAAACTCTTGGACGACTCCGTAACTACATCCGAGAGAGAGAGAGTTAACCGATATAATAATAACAATCCCTCTTCCCCTGCGCTCGACTACCGACTCTCGCCTACCGAATTGGCCCTCCGCATTGGCACGTGACTAACCGTGAAGTCGGCATCACACGAGCACCAGCGAGCACCACACGTCGACGACCTCGAAGAGCGACGGTTGGGACAAGGTCGACCCTGCAGCGCCGCCAAAGCGATCCGCGTTCGACAGCTTCAAAAGGTGACACTCTATAGAGAAACGAAAGAAACGAAAGAAACGCACAGAGAAAAGCACGGAGAAAACGAGTCGATCGATTTAGGGACGATCGGACTGTGGGATCGGAAGATGTTGCGCGTCTGAGGGCGCGCATCCCCCGATTAAATTTGTAAAGCTTGCCGGAGGACCAAGTAGATCGACGCTTCGTTTTTTAAGACAGCAGTAGTAAATTAGATCGCACCCTTACGTTACTTCCCAGCCGAAAACATTTACCCCGCACTGTGTCGTTTATTTCTCGTTTGTGCCTTTAATCCTTTGTAGAGCGAACTCGAAGAACAAGATTGGTTAACGTTTTGGACTTGAGATATATATTCAAATAATTCGGACCCAAGTACCTTAGATTATAAGAAAATATTATCTTCGCTTATTGCATGATTTGATTACAGCAAAAATTTTTTAAATATAGGATTTAATTGCGCAATTAATTACTTTAATGACTGTTAGTGTTCATTAAATGTGCATATATTTATTATATCAATACATTAACGTATATAAATGTATGGGGTGATAATGACGAAAATCTGAATATGAAAAATTAGCGCAGCGTTGTGACGCTCTTTTTCTACAAAGGGTTAACGCAGTTGTAATCGCGCCAGAGCGAGTGCAACGAACGAACAATTGTCTGCACGTTTTGTGACCCGCACTCGAGACAATGATAACGTTGCCCTCTTGACAATTCATATACCTTATGTTCCTCACATGTTTTGTGCAGATTATAATGCTGCGTACAAGAGGTAAAGTAATGTCAGTTCGTTAACGCTAGAAAGAGCAAAGCGTGTGAATTAATCGTTAATTCAGCATTTCAAATAGAAATTCGATTTTCTTGTATGTGCAAAATTTGTCACTTTATCTAATCCCGTGAGTATGTGTATCTGTGTGACGGAAATGAAAATTACGTGAAATATGCTAGCCCTTTTTTTAGCGTTAACGCACGATTTTACATCAATGTCAGTCTCTGCGTGTATTTATTTGATCTGTTCGTCCATCGTCACCGTAAGTAAGGCTTCATACTATCGCACCAACTGTAGTGTAGTCAATAGGTTGTAAGTTAACGGTTATGGTCACCCATCATCGCGTCAATGTGTTCGACATCTCATTGTTCATTTAGATTTTACACCCGAGCGATACTTACCGACGATAATAATCGAGGCTTTTGTTTTTCAATTACAGCACCACCACGCAACAGTCCACTCAGAACAGCAGTTCTCTGAGTCCTCAGCACGACCATGCCTGGCTGGACGGCCTCAACAGTCCTCTCATCCAGGACGAGGGTGACAGCAAAATGCTGAAACTGCGCTTCGACGTTTCGCAATACACGCCCGAGGAAATCGTCGTCAAGACCGTGGACAACAAGCTATTGGTGAGTGAAAATCTCGCGGTTAAAGTTCAAACCTAGCCACGAAGCTGTAAAACCTAACAGCGAACCAATCGGCATTTGTTTGCCAAGCATACGTTGATGAATGTTATAGAAAAAGATGTTGAAAATATTTTACTGAAAGCTTTTTTTATACGCTGAAAAAAATTCTGGATAAAATTCTGGATGAATTAGAAAAATCTCGTAGGATTGGTCAAATATTCTGGTTATTATAATAGAACTCAATACTTTATAACTTATAATAACCAGAATGTTTGATCCTACAAGATTTTTCTGATTCGTCCGTTTTTAACCAAAATTTTTTTCATGATTCAGTTTTGTGATCCTCAATATTTACATCAAAATCTATGCTTATAAATTGATTTACTCATTGTCAGATAATAGACATTGCTCGGAGCCTGAATCATTCAATTTATTGCCCCGCGAGATTTCTCCCGGTTCATCTCTGGCAACCCGAAATTATTACACGGTTGACTCATCACGCGCGATGTGCGCACATCATGTGCGCCGGGACGGTCTCTTGCACAACTTGGCAAGGTGCAAATCTGGCTCAAGTTTTTGCGCAATTGGCGAGGATTGGCACGACAGAAAGTTGTCCGTCACAATGTGCTGTCATAAAGTGAAGTTAATTACTTGCAAATTGCGCACCGTCATAGTTTTTCTATTCATTTACACGGTTCGCTCGTAGTTTACGTTCTCCAAGGAATAATTAACTCGGACATAACCGAGAATTCACCGCGAAACATCGATTTTCACATCTTACGAGACCTTACGCTGAATGAAGAAGTTTAAGATTCAAATAAACATATAAATTACCTCCCTCAATTGTTAAATAAATGAAGTGTAAATTTGCTCATGCGTGACAGTACAAAGATATAGTACCTGTTTCTTTCAAAAAACTTGCACTTAGATTAATTATCCAGGAAGGGACGGAATGGCGGGACGGAATGCGAAATACTTGTCGGTGCTTCTTTATGAACTATGTAGAGCATTGTAATTGATTGCGTGACGTCACTTCCCGCTAGGAAAGCGGCCGCGTCGAGTATAACGCGATCGAACTCGTACGAAGGGAAGTTTCATTCGGTCTTCACGATCGACTTCTTCGCAAAATATAATTTTATTCCACACAAACGCGGAGGCGGAAATTGAATATAAGTTCAACAATTTATGCG
>VBVQ01006230.1:0-10031 GCA_011636635.1 Tetramorium simillimum | reverse complement strand
CCCTATCGGCGGTCGTCTCGGAAATGCCCCGGATAAATAATATCGTCTCGGAAGCAGGTGATACGGGAGCGGCGTGTGTGGTCGGGTCTTCAGGAGAACGTTCGGCGCACCTCTGTCTGTCCGGTCTCGTGGACCGTTTTGCGGGAAGGATAATCGCATGCATATCGCGGAGAGGAAAGCGACAAGAATCACGCGGATTCGACTCGACGCATGCAGCCTTCGCCCGCGTGTTCTCGTCGCGGGCAGGGGGAAAAAAAACGGTCCCGACAACTTCGCACACGCTTCCATGAATTATTTAAAGTTTGTCTTCGAAATTCAGTTCACGAAGCGTGAATGTGGGAGAGCGAGTGTGCTCGTAATTACTCCGGCGTGCTCTCATGGACACGATAGCTATCAAATATTAATATATATTCGCGTCTGGCCTTCGTCTATTATACCAGAAGGTTGTTATTGTTTCATTATTTCTGTCGTAGGAGAAGTGTTATGTATCAGCTGCCAAAGTTATAAACACTTTATCGCTTAATAAAGGTACGCGGTGTATCGCATTTCCTCGTAAACGCGCGACAGTGGGAACTTCTGACGGAGAAACTAGCGTGAGAAGATCAGCTTCCGAATAGACTAAACGCGAACTCTCACAAAGAAAGCCGTATTCCGAACACGATGATAATAGACTTTCTGTCTTTCTTTTTGAATGACGAAGGACGCGGAGCTGTTTCATTCAATCGATGGTAGCAACGGCGGGAGACGGCACGGCCGTCTCCTCTTCTCGTTTCGCGGTTCTCGCAGTAATCGAGAGCCATCGAGATCGCCGATGGACCGCTCCATCGTTTAAATGCTAATACAGGCCTAATTTATCGGCCTATCATTCTGCCAAGCAATCCAGCGTCGACGCTATTTACACGTCGATTCTACGTGGAACTTTCGTAATTGAAAGAAAGCCGCCGACCGGGACCACCGTGTAGCTGCGGCTATAAAATTCTGAATATACGAGGACGGGGAGGTTTTTCGGTAGACACGTCTAGGAGGGCGAAACGATCGGGGAGACGGACCGCGCTAGTCTACCTGAAAACGGCTGATAAAGGCGTGCTTACGACCGCGCGCCTTTCACGCGTCATAATAAGGAGGCCGGGCCCGGGGCGCGCTATTCGGAAATTATTGTCGCTACGAGTCCCCGCGAGTCACAAACAGCTGTGAACGTCCAGGAGAATGGAGGCGCATAGATAGAGAAATTTATTAAACGCTCCGAGAGACCGAGTGTGTCCTTTCGGAACACTCGGCAGGAATCCGTGGCGAGTTTTTTTTTTTTTTTTTTTCGAAGTTATAACGCGCCCTTTACGACGCGATTGATCAGACGCGGTTAATGCAATTTGTAACACGTATAAATAATAATGAATGGAACATTTAGGAAAGCATAAATTGTACCGAGGGAAAATGAATGGAGGACGTAAAATAATGTGATTGTCCATTTCAGCGGGATACAAAACCTCCCTTTCCGTCTCATCTCTCTCGACTGTGTATAGTTAGAAAACAGAATTATTAATAATAACATAAATTTCTAAGTTGTAACAGTCACAAGTGCCGTTCATTTCAATTACTCGAATAACTTTATTTAGGGCTTCGTCATTGCATCTTATCACATTTTATTATACGGAGTTTTCCGATATCAGATCGAAATTGAATAGTGCATCAGCGAGTTAATCAACCTGTCCGGCTTAGTCATCCTTTGACCGCTACCGCATACGCTCCCACCCCATCCCGGTCAAATTGGTTTTATTTAGTTGAGTAGTTCCGCGCGGGACCTCACGGCGGAAGAAGGTGGAAAGGGTTAACGAGAACAAAGTGAGCAAATACGGCGTAGCAGTGAAGAATACATCGTTAATAAATAAGAGCCCCTAGTGGCTACCTACCTACCCAACACCATCGCCAGGAGGCAACTCCGTCTATATGCTAATGCACGGCTTCCGACGTACAACGTTTTGCGCTTTCCGTGCTTGATCCGCTTCCGTGCGAAGCTCCGGTGAGCTTTGTCTAGAATTACGAATGGCCTCCGATTTCGTCGGACTTTGAGTCAATGAGCGCCGACCTGCCTCGCGGTGATATCCTATTAGAGTTAGTAGGAAACGGTAATAAATGAAGTTTAATGATTTAAATGAAAAGGGTCAGACTCTATCTATATGTAAAAATTATATTTTGATATGTTGCAATGGCAAAATATCAAATAACAGCGAAAGATCTTTAAAATAATAATATTTCATCATTTATATTTAAAATATAAATGATGCACTTTTAATAATCTGTACCTCGGGTATATAAAATTTTTTATCCTTTAGTATTTTAATTAAATGCAATTTCGGACAAAATACATATCGAGGGCTAAAAACTTTTCCACGAATATGAATATTAGGCGCGGGTGGGCCGAATATTAGTCCGAGACGTAAAAGCGATGCTAGAATATCTGACGGTAAAACTCGTATAAGATGATAAAACCTGTGCAAAGAAGCGCGGCTTCTTAATGGAGCGAGAATGTCTCCGCTCTTAAGGGGGTCACCGTCTTCCCAAATTAGAAGCGTTCCGCGGCGAGCGAACGCGTTAAAACGGCTGGCCGGGCGATAGATCGGACACTCCGGCGCTAATTGGCTGCGGAATTTTATGTACCACTAAATTACTCTATGCAAATGTGCGGCCGCTTCCGTCGTTCCACGACAAGGGCATTCTGGAAATGCACTCTCCGGCCCGCGCGCGCGCGCACGCACAAGCGACGTGCCCCTCGAGATTTACGCCGCCCTCATTATCCTAATGAAGACGTAACGTTTGAAAAATGAGTCGCGATTTTTGCCGGAAACCGATCGGCGATACCGACATTTTCGTCGGAAACGACACTTTCCGATAATCGAAGATCCTTGTTCGGAAGTGCATCGGAATTACCGTGCACGGGAGTGCGGAAGGTCGGGAAGATGATACCGGTGTTAACTGGCTGCGAGTTATAAGCAGACCAACGTAATGCCCGCTTAATATTCAACGCCGGCGGGGGCGACGGATTTACGAGAGCTAATGAATTGGTAGTCCTTCTCTTCTGTCTGCCCCTATTTCCATCCGCTTTTTTTTCACTGTTTGCCCAACGAACAGTTTGGCGCTCTCTTTAATCTAAAGCTGAAAGTGTTGGTACTTCGCTCATATGACCGTAAGGATCAATAATCGATGTTACACATAAATGAGGATTGACAACGAGCAAATTTATCACAAAATACAATATATCTCACAATATTTAATTCGAGTCATATATTTACCCGGAAATCATTGGATTCAAGGGCGACTTGAAATTTGTCGAGGGTTCTCGGGGAGGGGAAAAAAAATGTCGATGCCGTCGGAAGGAGCAAAAATAAGGCAAAGTAGGAGATGCCTCTCGGCCTATAGGATAGCCGAATAAATTTGGATAGCTCCCTGTTTTGGCCTCGAGCCACGATTACCCGACGTAGACACTCTCGGACGTACGATCGGGTCTTTCGTAACGCGGCGTGCGAGAAGGGAATAGGAGAGACCTGGCCAGGGAAGGGCGGCGAGTGAGGTGTACAGGCGAGCCGCTCCTTTACGATGGATTTAATTAAAAAACATAATTTAGCAGGCAGAGGATAACAGGTAGCTCGGCTCCGGTGGGAACTAACGGAGATTCCGTCACAGTGCGGCGCTGTTCGGCGCCGGCCTGCGGTCACTCATGAATAAGATTATTAATCCCGTCCTTTGCAGAAAACCCTCTTTTTCTTCTCCACCGCGCAACTCTTTCCCTCCCGCGCGTTTCCTAATATTCAGAAAAATTTATCGCGCGTAATTTAATTTGCTAATAATTATTTATGAGCGAACGATACGACAGACAGACAAGACGTATTACTTAATTCTCTTTCATTTGATCTCCGGAATTAATAAACGTCTTCCACGTCCGCGGTTACGATGGATATAGCCGTGGCCCGAGTCTATCCGAGATCGCTGTTGAAATAATAGTCGCCGAGTTGCAGATAGATCCTATCTAACGAGCGTCGTGAAAAATTAGCGGAGTTCGCTCGGGCTCCTCGTGCTCACGAGAGATTCGAGCAATCAAGCTGCAGTGTTTCGCTAATGATCGCGGTTGTTGATGTTGGACGCGATACGCCGTCTAAATCGCCCGGTAAGTTGATCGCCACTGACGTCGGTCGCCGGGGTGGACCCCGGGTCGCTTGGACGATGGGCCGAGTTAAAAATCCATTTGTTGGGGACGCGGCGGTCAGTGTCGCGCGCGAGATTAAAAGAGAGATACCGACGAGCAAGAAAAGCAGCGCCATTTTGTCGAAAGGAGGACCGACGACCTCGCGGCTAGCTTCTCTCCCGCGTATATAATGGCAGTCGCGTTGCGTGCGAATGTACAATTTTGTTCCATCGCTACCGGTCGATCGAGGGGTCCGTTCGCGAAGCCGGAGAAACGAGGCGGAAGGAAAACGAGGTGCCAGTCGCCAACGCGAAAAGATTTTCGCAACTGGGCGGGGGAGAGAAAAGAAGAAAAAAAAAGGAAAGCCTGCGAATATTATGGAGTGCGCTTCAGCGACGTACAAACTACCCGAAAATTGAAAATTTATCTCTCGCGTCGAATTCACTTTTTCTTGCGCAGAATTTGCACAATACTGCATAATCTATACGCTGTACGCTTATACGTGGGTAGCGCTATCACACAATTAACTTTATAAATGCAATGAGGTTGCTTAGATAACGCGTCTTCTGGCCAATGGGAAAAAGTTTTTATTTCTCCTTTTTTTTTTCCAGCTTACGAACTATCATCGTAACGTGCAATTTTGCATCACGCAACATTGCTGCAAACTAGAAATTTCTGCTATTAGCTAAACCTTGCATTCTCATTACTTTTATATCATTATTCACCGTACTAATATATATGTATATATGTACACGGTAGTAGCGCATACTTTTAACTCGATCATGCGTATTAGATCTTAATTTACACTTCAAGATAGCCGCGAGGAACGAAAAGGGAAAAAGTATCGGGAAAAAGAGCGAGAGGGCGGGAGGAAGCCACGAAACGACGTAGGAAACAACGTAGGAAACGAGTATATCGAAGTCCGACGGCTAGTCCGATAACGAGAAAGACGAGCGAGGCAAAGCGAACGTTTTTATAATCGCCGCAATTATCTGCGAGGCCGAAGTCGAGCGGTATATAACCCTAGCGCGCGCAACAGCTTCAAGGGGCACCGCTTCTTATCGGGACACACTGGCTGCGTGCCGGCGCGGTTGCATGCGGAGGCTGATAAACAAATAATTAGCATTCGAAGTAACCCGCATTCGTATTATCGCTGGCCATCGCTCTCCTCGCCAAGGGAAGGCCTGCCCGCGTAACCCTTCGTTGACGTACATACCCGGCGCGCACGACCCGACGCGAAGACCCCGGCCGCGTTTTAACGTGCAACGGCATTCCGTGCCGCCCGCTACATTTCGCCCGACCTGTACCTGGACGGGGTAATTAGCGCGGTATGGAAATCGCGCGTTCAACAATTCGACCGCTCCGATCTAGCTACATACACACTTCTTTCCTTCGCGGAATGTTTTGCGTGTCCGCGTAAGCGTATCGAGATTGTAAAGAGAATGCCAACGAGATCGTTTCGCAGGCAGAAGTAATAATACCATTTTAAATTATAATCCGATGGTATACACCGTATCTGTAACGTGTTACAATTTGCATGGTAATAATAGTTACATTACTTATCTGCGATATTACGTGCTTTATGAATAATTTTAGCTCTTTTCCCCGAGCACGGAATGAGCCACCATATGTTACATGATAAACTCGAAATGGATTACATTTCAAGATACATTCAAGCACATTCTCAAAAAAAATTATAAAATATATTTTATACAACAAAAACGAGAGAGACGGCGCTTAAATATACTATATATTTATACCAGATACCTTGTCTTAAAAAAATCTTTCCCACATTAACAAATATTAATATTCATCTTCATTAATATTTATCTGAAGTAAAATAGTGCCATATCGTAAATAAAACATTTTGAATGATCTATAAAAGTGACAAAAGGATCAAAAGGAGCGCGAATATATATCATAGAGAGGAATAACGAGTACATTCAGTTAAACATACAAAACTAGAAATAAAGGTACACCAAGTCCGACTTGGTAAAGTAGTTAGTCAATATCTCTGGCTGCTCAATGCAGGTGGATCCAATCAGAAACTCGACCATGCCGGCTCGGCAGGTGCTTGGAGATCGCGGTCAATGGCTCTCGAGAAACGGCCCGACACTTTTTACACCGAAAGCAGAAAAGAGCGCCGACTAATTTTGCGCGGCGCTCCATTATGGAGCACGAAGCAATCCTTTTTCCACGGTTCCGCCGTTCTTTTAATTGTCTCTGCCCGGCTAATTCGACGACAACGACTCGATAGCAGAAATAAATTTTTAAATCGTTTTCCGAGAGACTTGCGTTTTTGCCGAAATGAAAATTTGTTAGTCAAAGGAGAGATTTTTCTTGTCTCTGGAAAAGAAAAAACTCTTTCTCTTTCGCGCATTTAAAGGGGAATTTATTCGGATCAACTGTACTCTCGGGGCTGGATTCTCGATATCTTCGTTAGCGTGCACGCATAAAATCGTACCGATCGTCGACGCGCGCGTCTCGCCTGATGTGCGAACGAGGGTTCTCCTCGAGCTGAAAGGGGAATGAAAGTTTGACACGGACGTCGGATGCGGTTCGCCACGAAGCTCGACCGGTAGACACCCCACGGTTTGTTGCTTCGCACCCTCGCTGTCGGGTCTTTTACCTCCCTCAGCATTCAGCTGTCATGTGGCTCGTGCTCGAACGATCGCCGGCGTTTCCGCTTTATTTTCCGCCGTGCCGCGCCGCGCCGCGCCGCGCCGCATCGGGTGTCGAGTGGCCGATCTCGTTAACGATCTCGTGCGGCGGTCGATACTTCCTGGCACGTTCGAGGCCTCGCCGGTCGGAAAGCAATCGCGCGACGCCTTCGCGCGAATGAGTTCTCAGAAAAAGAAGCGGAGCCGGCACAGACGGGACGAGGCGAGACAAGCGAGGATTCTTCGTTTTAATTTATGCGCGGCGTAGCTCCGGGCATTATTAGTCCTAGCTGGCTACGAGGGGCGTGACGTCACGCGGTTAAAACAAAGGATCCTACCGGTGCCCATTTCACGTCGGCTCCCTTTTAACCGTGCCGACAGGAGGGTGGCAAAGGGACCCGGGCCTCGACCGGTGCCGGAGTAGTTCGGTACTCTTTACGCTCCGTCAATTTCGTACTATACGCACCACTTTTTCACCTACGATCGTCGCACTCCCGCCACACGACTGTGTTTCACCGAATGACCTCTTCATTCGATTAATTCAAACGTGAGAAGCTCAGAAGCTACTTGATATCTCGTAACGAAGGAACGTAAGCGGTATCGCCCTCGAGGAAGGCTTGCAGGCAAAAAGAGTGATAACAGCTGCGAGTCCCGATCGAGAGACGGTTAACGCGCGTACGCGCAACGCGTCACGGAGGGCGTGTATCCACGCGTAGGGTTCGGCGATGGAGACTGTGGAGGGAGCTGATCGAGGGACGTCGTTGTCTCCGCAGGCCACTGTCATATTGTCCCGGCGGATCGATACGTGGCCTGCCTACAACCTGCACTCATCGAGCTTGAAGAGGGCGTGGCTCGTACACCGGCGGAGAGACACTCAACCCCGTTGCGATCTCCGCCGCCGCGCTAAAACCTTCCGCCTCCCTCTCGGCGTAAAAGCAGGAGAGACGATTTCGTTCCTTTCAACCCTCCGCGGGTTTCTCCCGTGCCAGTCGTCACCCTCTACGACCTCCGCGTCAACGAGCGCTCCCATTCGTCGAAAGCGTCGTAACGGGGAGCAATCACACGGCGTCCGGAGATTTCTCGGAATAATAACTCTCGATACCTTTCTCGACATTTCCCGCCGTTCAAATGTAAACTACAGATATCTCGGTTCGCGGCTCTCTCGGAGATAAAAATCGCTCTTAACAAACATATATCCGCGTTTCAGCGCTTACAATTAATTATACATATTTATATAGCTTAACTTATTATTACTTTAATGGTAGCAGGACTAAATCACCCGGAAAGCCCCGAGGCGGCGCTTCGTGCACGAGCGCATCCTAAATAACGATCATATACAACAATATGTCATGTTACCACGAAGAAATATGAGCAGGACATTTGTTGTACGCGTTGATGAATGATCGGAGCAACCGAGGAGGAATCTCCGAATCTCTTCGAAGGATAGATCGAGCGCGGTGCGGTCGTGACTTCTCCGTTTTTCCTTTCTCTTCCCCCTCGCTCTTTTATCTCTCTCTCTCTCTCTCTCTCTCTCTCTCTCTCTCTCTCTCGCGCTCTCTGTCCCTCTCTCTCTCTCTCTCTCTCTCTCTCACGTCGCTTCCATCCTGGAAGGGTGCGCGCGTTCGTTGTCTTTCGCCGGTGTTGCTGGCGCAAGGTTGAATCCACGTGGGGGCGTGTCGCCTCCATGGCGCCGGCTGCTAATGGCCGCGCGGCCCTCCAGACCTTAATTTCCTGCCGCTTCCGCGGACCCTCTCGCTTTTACCTCTCCGCGTCTAAATCCGCTTCGGGACCTCTCCTCTTCAGCCTCCGGCTCTTCAGTAGCCGCCGACGCGCTCTCCTTGTCCTTTTCACCCCCGCGATATCCCCGCGAGCGATTTGCATGGAGCTGCTTTTGATGAAGTTCGTTATCTAAAGTTTCAGTCGGCTCCTGCCGTCCGCTCTAATTTTTAACTCGCGCACACAAATTGCGTTCCCTCTAATTCCTCGGGCCGCGTGCGCGAGGAAAGAACGCGAGTCTCACAAGTTTCACGGGATTGGAGGGCTCATTGAAATCTGCCCGCGGAATCTACACACAAATTGTGTGTCGAATTGAATTTGCTCAATTTACATCGAGAGTTCATCACGCTTCTATTGCAAATTATAATCCTTATCTCGTTTGCCGGTCGCATATTTACGTGATATCTCAGGCGAGCCGATCTTGATCTTCTTCGTATTTGTTTCCAAGACCGCAGCATTTTCCCACGTTATTTTAGGTCGCTTAATACGGCATCATGGAAATCGTACGTCGACCTTGTGCCTGATTCGAGCAACAATTTGCATGAAAGCGGCCTAGGTAGAGCGGCCGGGTCTATCCGGGTCTCATTACTTTCAGCGACTAATCTTGGATCTCTTCTAGGATAGAAGCGGCAATTTAGTGTCATTATACGCCCTTAGGGGAAGACTTTCCTCTTTCTCTTTCTTCTTGGACCCGGGCCCGGACCGGGGCTTCTTTTTAGATCGATTTAGACGCGACGGGGCGATTATGGGCGTCCACCGACCGCCAGATTTCGATATTACGAACCGCGCTAGCCCGAAAAAGTACCCCGATAGTCCCGTGAATCGATACGCGTGATACGTAATTCGCCCCAGAGTTGTTATTACCGATTTGCGTAATCGCGCCGACGAGATTGCGCCATAACGAGCGTTTCCGATGTTGAAAATTCCGAAAAGAACTAGTAATGCGCGAGCGTTATTAGCACATTGTAAATTGAGACCATGTGCGTGCCTGTAAACATTTGTCGGACGTCTTTAACAAAGAAATTTACATTACATTTAAAATACTTTATACAAACAGATCCTAAAGGCAATCTTGGCTCGAATCATATTCATTGCGTTGCACGACAATGTATATAAACGAAAAATCAAGAGATACCGATAAGCTATTTTTTTACATAGTAAAATCATATAGACGAATAGACGTATAGACGAAAGATTGAGCGTAGATGTTACAATAATGTTACAGGATCATCCCGGACTACGAGGCACACCTTTAGCCATGCTGGCGGCACAGTGCAACAAGCTGAGCAGCAAGAGCCCGCCGCCGCTGGCGGACGCGGCCGTGGGCAAGGGTTTCCATCCCTGGAAGAAGAGCCCGCAGAGCAGCGGCAGCTCGCCACAGCACACCGGCGGCGGGCTCTTGCTGCTCAGCTTGTTGC
>VBVQ01006229.1:0-10031 GCA_011636635.1 Tetramorium simillimum | reverse complement strand
CCCCCCACCCCGTTCTCCATCTCATTGTGTTGTTTTGATACCGAATGGTGTAAGAGGCATTACATATTTATACGACGACATTTTTAGCTCGAGGCTCTCGAGGATAAAAGTTTCAAGTCTAAACGCTGTTATGAAACAGATTGCATCGTTATTATACACCACAATTGCACCATTAGTCAAGCGTAAGAGCGTCTTTTGATAGTTTGGAAGTTTTAGACAGCTGCAAAGGAAAAACGTTTTCTTATCTCTCCTCCCCTCTCCTCTCCTCCCGAAGAGTGTATTATCTGATTCACAAGAGCCACATAACTCGCATAATTGCGAGAAACTCTAAATTGCATGCATTAACAAACCAGAATAATGTAGAATATAATGTAGAAAGCCAACTGGAATACGACTTCCGTAAGAAACGAAACATTTAATACTCGATTTAATACGTCTTATATGTATTACAGAAAATACGTATAACGAGCGGATACGTGAACGAAAGCACGATTTTGAACGTGATGAAAATGAAAAGTCTTAAGCCGCAGTGCGTCAGTGATTCGAATGAAACAAGCTTGGGACTCAACAAATTACTATCCTTTTTTGAATTATAATTACGGTGACTCAGAGATATTTCTTTGAGAAAAATTAAGGACACTGCCACTTATCCTTCTTCCACAAAGTGCAATGTAAATTTATTATTATCATTGATATTTTTTCCCTGAATATATATTTTTATGAAAAAAAGTAAACTTTTGTAAACAAAAACAATTATATACATGTATAAAAAAAGAAACCTCTTTATTTAAACATTACAGAAAATATACAAAAGTGATAAAGACTGAAATGTAGGATAATTTATAGGACTTTTCAGAACTAAAGGGCAAAAGTGAGTTTTCAAGAAAAAAATAAATCTAAAGGACACAGACCTAAAATAAAGAACTGTCCTTTGTAATATAGGACGGATGGTCATCATAATTTTATGGTTATAATTCTATGACAAGAGAATTCAACCTTAAGGTAATTCCAAGCGATGTTTTATCATTGTCAGTATCATTTTTGCAGTATCATTGCAGAGACGTTCTTATCGTTATTACATAAATGGATGTCTATAGAAATATATATATATAACGTATTATAAATTTATGTATTACATGGTAAACTCTCCGTAACGACATTACTCTGATGATACAAAATAATAAAGGCAATTTCCGTTTGTCTCTCCGTGACACGAGTCCGTTCAGCTATCATCCTATCCTGTTTCATCATAGATCCAACTTCCCCGTATTGCATTATGCGCACTTATGTTGCAGGCGGGCAAACTTACTCCCATCCAATCTCCACCGCGTAAGTTTGGCCGCCGCGCCGCTGCCGCCGCCGAGATTGTTCGTGAGTTTGCGAGCCGGTTCGTTGGGGAAAACCGCCCTTGAGTTATTCGCCGGCCTTCGTCAGCGCGCGCGATAGGGTAGGAGGAGACGTCTCTGTCGGTGGCGTCGCGTCGCGTCGCGTCGCGTCGCGCTGCGTCGCGTCCCGTCGCCTCGCGTCGTCTCGGTCCGAAGGGAAATCCGTCAGCCAGTCGATCCGGATTCTAATGATTGATGCTGCGTTCCGTCGGGAAGCGTCAGGCACAAGCCAGAGTGAAGGTTTACCTCGGCCGACGAAGAAAGAGGGAGAAAAATAGAGAAAAACGAGAGAGAGAGAGAGAGTCACATTTACGGCGGTATTTCCCGTTCAATTCTTACGAATTGGAACCCATCGTTGATCGAAACGCCCGATTCGCGATCGACGACTCGTAGCGACTCGTAAAGCGAAGTCTCGTGCGTTCGCTCAGGGGAGTTTTCCTGTTCGTGGAGCGCGTCGCGCGAACGCGCGCGTCGTAAATCATTTACTCGCTCGCGGCGATACCGCGGATACGACTTCGGAAATTTTTATTCGCCTAAATCGAATATCCACCACGTACTCCGCGCGCTCCGGAAATTTATAGTTGCGAGTCCGCCACGTGCCGCGGCGACGCGACGCGACGCGACGTGCCGCTTGACCCGATTTTCGCTGACAGGTAAGAGTAGAGTTTGTCTTTGCCTTCAGGATTACCACGGTGATTCGCGCGCGCGCGCGCGAGAGCTCTAGATTTCCTCGCAGATATTAATTGAAAGCTTAACGGCGGATTAACTAATTGCGCGTCGATGCGAGGGTTCGCTAGCGGTTCGTGATTGACAATACTCCGAGCCTGTCGTGATGGCCGCGCGCGCTACAGAATACGGAACACGCGAAACTGATTCTACACGTAGAAAGCTCAGAACTGGATTTCCTCTCTGTTGTACATGGATCTCCTCCCCTCGATCAACACTCGAGATTGAGTTCTCTTAATAAAAATAACGAAACTGATAGCCTTCGCGTTGTAAGCGATTAAATATTTAGAAATTGTGAAAATAAAAAAAAAATGTTTCCCCATCTAACTGTTTGAGGGTTATTGTTTGCTTGTAACTTCTTCACAATTTTCACAATTATAATTCGTATTTGCGTGATTTCGTAAGCAAAAAGAGACAAATTATCAAGATAATTTTTATAATATATGACTATGTGTAGGTACTTAATTATGGTTTTCCTGTTAAAGATAAACAGCGAAATCAAGATTTGCGGAATTTCCAACTTTTAACTTCGATTTTCACAACGCATTATTTTTTCCCCGAGTACTCTCCTGCGTCCGCAATTATCGATAACGGAAAAAAACTTATGGTTATTTTACAGCGAAATCCTGGAGTAATCCGCTTTTAATTAACGCGCTGAGAATTACTCGTGGGAATTCCACATAAATAGAGAATCAAGTGAGAATATTTGAATTCGAAGATCGATCGCTCGAGTCGAGGCCGAGCTGATACAACGACCGCTGTAGTATTCAAAAAGAAAGGAAACTCCGCGCGCGCTTCATATTGAAGCAACTGAAATGTAAATCGTGTAGTGCACGTGTTCGATATCGGTGCTTCAAGTTAACGTTGATTTTGACTCGTCGGGAGAGTCAAATACCATCGATCGCTCTGCTGCGCGATGGTCAGCGTCGCGTCGGTGCGAGAATGCTTGCGATTTTAACAAGCTCGCTAACGAACTTCGCGCATTAATTGCATAGAAGGCAGCATAAATACGCTAGCGAACGGCGGATTGTCTCCCTTAAGCGCATTTTTCTTCAAGCTATAGGTTAAAGGATTAAACAATTTATGCTACATCTAATATTTATTACTACATCATACATCATACATTGCTACATCTAGTATTTTACGTTGAAATAAAGTACCTATATTTCTTTGACGTGAAACTGGCTATAATAAATTTTATGTGTGTAACGTAACGTGTGTTTCTGAAAAAGCGTTTGCAAATTGGAATGAAATGAAAAATATTAAAACTTGATATGCATATACATATATATGGATTCAATATTTTTGAATCAAATCATTTTACCCGGATATCATTATTTCGTACGTCGGTTTGTTGGATTTCTAAAATGTTGAAAAAAATCTAGTTTCAGACGTCATTTAAATATGTGTTGAATAAAAATATTATTTTGTATTTATTTCATACTTCAATCAAGGTTTAAACTTTCAAGCGCAGGGTATAAAATGAACTATGAAGGGAAAATGGCAAAGCTATTAAAATGGCAGAATAAGCATTGTTCTGGTGAAAGATTGCTTTAATTTTCGACGATGTAATGATTATACGGAAATGAAAACATAAATTGAAGAATATTTCTTAAAAAAAAAATGCAATTATATTATTATACATTATATCTGAATTAGTGTTACAAATCACCAATTTAAAGAATAAAATAAAAATAATATGATACGATGAAATAAAAAAGGGGAATAAATCTTTGTGAAAAAATAAGTTATAATATATGGTAAAATAAAATTTTTTAAATTTAAAACTTCATTTTTGAGGAAAGTGACTTCGAAAATTAAAATGTTAAAAAAAAACACACAAAAAACACAATGATACTATTCATCTTCCAGTCTTTGCAGACAATTTCTTTCGAAAACAAAGCTTCGTACGACATTATATTCTATTCATTTTTTTATTGAAATCGCTTACTTCCCGTCAACTTGTATCCGTCACTTTGGAGGCTTCTATGTATATAGAAGCGTAACTATCATTATAGATTCAGTGATCAATTATTGGTTCAATTTACCCCGGCGAAAAGTATCGGAGTTTCCGCGTCATGCGCATAATGCTACCTTCATTCTTGGCGATTCACACTGCGCGATCGCGCGATCGGTAGCGAGCGAACTAAACGGTTAACGTTATTATCGCGCACAACGAGGGGAGCATCCTTCAAGCCCGTAGCGCAAAATAGCAATTGCAACGAGGTCGGAGGGAATCTTGTAAGAGCAATCAAATTACTAGTTTCCAAAGTGCAAGAACGCCGGGCGACATCTGGCTCGAATGCCGCACCCGTTATGACCTCAGCCTTGGCCCTCCAGCTTCGTATTTTGATTCGGCGGTCGATGCTTTTCATTTGCGCGACGTCGAAATAAGCAATAGCATTCCTTCGAACGACAAAGTAATCTCTATCGGTTGCTTCGATATTCGCATCGATTTACTGTCTCGATACTCTGCTGCTCGTTAATCACTGACACTTGTGACTCCGTCAATTTAGTTAATGGATCGAAATTGTTGCTTGAAGAAGTCTTCAGAGAGAAAAAGCTTCTACGTATATGTATAATTTGAATTTTTTATGACTATCGCAATGAGACAAAAGCAATGGGAATTATATTTCGAATAGCTTCTGTTTTAGCTGTATAATTACCGGCATTAATTGCTGAATAACTTTTAATTAAGTTAAAATTGTAATTTAATTTTAATTTCACTCGTCTGTTTGATTATGAACATTGAATTCTTCAAAGGGCGATTTAAAAAAATGTCAGAGTTTAAAACCTCCGACATCAGATTTTGGGAATTGTGGTGTAATTTCTTTCAAATATTAGATATTATCGTCAATTTTTCAATTAAAGGCGAAATTTTAAATATTTATCTGATAACGCACAGTTTAAACGATTTGACAGTAAAGTTCTCAATTTTCACAGAAGTAAACACTATTGCTTCGCGTCTAAAGGAAGGCTTAACTTGCTGGGATTGCATTTTCCACTATGTGGTAACGTGTTACACAGTGTAGTCACATAATCCCGTGAATCGACGTGAGTAAACAGGCGAGGTGCCATAGCTCGCAAAAATATTGAATATTGATTCTAATTTGTAAAGCAAATTAGTAGAAATAACACAGAGACCGCTGCACATGCAGTGAATTTTTTGAAAGTTTTTACAACAACCTCATTGATTGATCGCTTACATGTCTCCGGATCGCAAATTAGCGTTTTTACGCAAGTTATTTTACGACTGTTATTAACACTGAAATTGTAGCACCGTAGATTTCTATAAGTCTTATCCCTAAGCGTGATCCTGCTACAAAGGATTTAATGAAGATGATAAAATCTAATTGTTTTTTTACTAAGTTTTTTTTAAGTGTTATTATTACAATATTATTTTTCTACATGATTTTATAACTTAAAAAAAATATTATTTCTTCGATAAAATCTCGCGATTGTCATTATCTTTATTATTTGAAGAGAACGTTAGCTTTCCCAGGTCTCCAAGTTTCACGCTCCTTTCTCCATCGAAACAAAAAAACCTCGCGTGCCCTTCCTCAGAATGAAAGCCACAATCTCTGTATTCAGAATGTCACGCGAACGTCGTTCTTCGGCAATTCTCATCATACATATAGAACGTCTCACATTTATAGTCGGGCCTTCTCGGCACAGATCACTGCGTATAAGCCGAGGGTTATACGAAAACTTGACGACCTAGTGCATTATGTAGCAGACCGTCACGTGGGCCTAACTTGTGGCAGAGCCGGCGAACGCTGCGTGATACGATAAGAGAAATACATCGAGATTACCGGACGCGAAAGTGCCAGGCCGACGTTGATAGCGGTGTGTCGCCGTCGCGAATAATTGCTTTCGGGCGTTTATCGCGCGGTGACGGCGGCTGCCGTAGAGACGCGCTTTCGCCTTCGACGTGTGCTGTGCGCTTTATCGATGAATGTTCTCTTTACGAAATTGCGCATTATTCAATTTGTCTTTAATCGGAACGGGAAAGGTCTATAAATTATTCGTTCGGAAGTCCCCTTTTTTTTCTTCTCATGTCAAGAAGCCTGAACCCTATTATCCACTTTGTGTTATCTATGTAAGCTAAACAGTGGGATTAAATGGAAGGGTACAAATGATACAGAATAAAGTCGCTTAGCTTTAAAAGAAATATAAGACGGCTATTACGTAAATGGAGGGCCATCGACGAAGTCGAGAAACCATTTTGATTAGTTAATCAATATTCAGAATATTGATGAATTGCGATGAGACTAAGCTGTGTAAAATAAGTAGCGTAATTTATACAGTCACGAGCGACTTATCGCGAAAAATATTACAAATTACGAGAAAAATATCAATCCGGTATTTATAAGAAAAAAAAAAAAAGAGATTAACATTATTATCACGAAATTAATTAACAAGCTATTCCAAATGTCAGCATGGAGAGTAAACTATTTATGTAAAGCTTACACTGCATAATATCGTGTAATAAGAAATGTACAGGTAACGCTATAACCTAATTATTATTATATAAATGTGTATACATATACAATACGTGGACTTGTATATTATCTCATATTAATGTAATTATAATAATAAATGTGATTCCCTCGCCTACATTGCAAAATGTAATAAACCAAAGAAATTATGAGTTTTTAATAAAAAAATTCTGGCAGGTTACAAGTTGTCGCAGGAAGAAAACTCGACGGTTTAAATCAAGCCGTTTCGCTAAGTAGGGATCACGGGCATACGTTGTTGCCAACCCGCCGACTTTTTCTCGTATTTTCTCGTAAGTAGGCTCTTCGGCTGCGTCGAGTGTAATCTAGATCGGCATCAGCGATGTGATTTCTTTCCGCGTATATATAAATCCGGTAGCTTAAACTCCCTGGTGCGCAAACAACAATCGGCGTTGTGAGTCCACGGTGAGTCACTTGGCAAATCATTATTAAGAAGAGAGGATTGCGATAGAAAACCTACGGGAGAAACCTACGAGCGAAAAGTGCGCGAAAGCGGACAATATTTTCGTTAAGTCGCTGGCCAATGAATTTTCTGCTCACAAAGCCGACGCGACGCCTGATTTATGGATTACGGCGATAAAAAGTTTGCTTTATAAGAATTATAGATGTATGTGAATTTGTGTGTTCTTTGAAATGTCAAGGTAATAATATTTTTCGTTATTTTCACATTTTCGAATTTTTTTTTCTGTTTTCCATACGATCAGGATGAATTACGTTGTACATTTATTCAAAAGTATTATTTTCCTATTCATTAAAATCCAATTAAGCCGATTATGTACTTACTCGTACAGTTCAATTCATTCTGAAGTTTGATTAAACAATAAAGCATATTGATGCGAGAGTTTACCGGTTTATTTTGCAATGTAGGCGAGAGAAACGCATTTATTATTATAATTACATTAAAATGAGATAATGTACAAGTACACGTATATGTACACATTTATGTAATAATAATTAGGTTATAGCGTTACCTGTACATTTATTATTACATGATATTACATATTATGCAGTGTAAGCTTTACATAAATAGTTTACTCTCCATGCCTGACATTTGGAATAGCTTGTTAATTAATTTCGTGATCAATACACTTTAGGACGGACTGAGGATTTTGATCTTGCAACAGGAGGAATATAATCCCGAATTCATGAAATGTCACAGATTTTAACGATATTTTCCTTAGAAATTATTGTCATTTACTCGCAATTAATATTTTCGCATTAATATTTTCTAATCTCTAAGAAATATTTCAAAAGATATTTTCACGTCTTAATTAGATCAAGAGATAGCTAAATGACGTCTAAATGCTACTTCACAGCTGAGCAGCCATTACATTTATTTCGTATTTATGGCTCTTGTCTCCCCTATTTTTCTTTCTGCTGTGATAAACGGGATAGGATTACTATTCGACATTAAATCTTCCTCTAGATATATTATTTGAAACATCTGAGATACCTAAATTCTCGACTTTTGAATTCGCTATCTTTTGCACGGGCATTCAACGACTCGTCGACCATCGATATTCAATAGTTTGATATAATTATCAATTATTAAGTTTTTACTTTGTTCTAAATTGTCTCTTGTATTCTCAGTTCAAAAGGTGATTGTTATTCTTGATAAAACTTAGCCGCGCACGTACTCTGCATTTTAAAATAGGCATGAATTATAGATAAGAAAATAGTTACGTAACTGAAACGTGTGAGACCGGGCTGCGGTGTTGGACCGAATTCGGCGGGGGCAGGTGACTCCATTCAACGGACGTGGACCGAGAATAGGATCAAACGAGATACTAATGCACACGAAGGATTTTCTATCGGTTCGCTCGCGGCTCAAAGGCAGTCAGTCCCTCGTCTCTTCCCGGGCTCTACATTCGAGAACCGTACTCCTTTATCGCGGAGTAACGGAAACATTTCGATTGACGACACGAACGCTCTGAAATTACGTGGAGCACAAAGTAGAGACGAGGGACATTTTTCGTCATGGAGCTTAAGCTCGCCTTCATTAAAATCTCAGCGCTAACCGATTGGTCGGGCGGTGTGTATGTACATTTATTCGCGGGATGTGACAGAGCGGTGCTCGACCCAGTTTTCATTCTTTTTATTTGAACGGTTCGTCACAATTATATGAATATCATTTTCTCCAGGTAACTCTCTCTCTCTCTCTCTCTCTCCCTCTTTCTCCCTTGTTCTTTTCCCTCTCGCTTTCACGTCGCGCTGAAAGACGAATTTCAGTCCGCTCTTCAGTTACCGTCCTGTCATCATTATTTATTGTTCGGATTGTCGTTGGATATAAAAGCGGCTTATAAATACACACACAGACTAATTAAAAGAGAACCGGACTGGATTTATACACGGCACTGTGCGTTCGTTCGATTGAGCTTTACATTCCCTCGTTTCAGCTCGTTACGCTATAAATCGGACGTCACGTTGTTTGCAGTTATTAGCTTTTGTTATCTAGGCTATAATATCGCCTGCGACGAAATCAGCGATAACGTAATCACGTTCGATCGAATATATCGATTCGGCGTTGAATGAAGGGGGAACAGAGAGAGATTCGGATTAAAAATAATCTACTCGGTCCCATAAGTTTGCTCGCGACCGATATCATCTCGCGGTGACCGCTTTCCTACTGAACTCTTTTCGGAAAATGACGGCAATAAATTTTTAAGAGGATATCGTCTCCCCTAGGATTCGTCGGCTTTCTTTCATATTATTTTTCACATCCAGCTCTCATTGCACGAAACTAATGCTTCGTTGGACCGAATTCTTCGAATAACGAAGGAAAAACGATCTGTATACTTATTAGAATTGTATTAGTTTACCGACAAATATATTATTTGTTGTCAATGGAATATTATTTTAGCGCAGATATATGTACGTGCATAAAGATGATTTCTTTTCACACATATATTAGATTTACAAAAGGAAAAATGTTTATCTCGTTTTAAGAGATTAATAGAGACTATTAAGATTATTTTTAAAAAAGACTGTCTTAATAATTTTGCAATCAACTTTTTATCCAACACAATTTGAAATAAATAGCAATCCCTTGTGAGTATGATACTTTTAATCGATATCTGATAACTGGCTACGCCGCTCGCATTATTAGTGAGGTATATACGTCCCTATACTGATTCAAAAAGTTTAATCCCCCCCCCCGGCCCCGGAGGAGTTTCTTCTCGACAAAAGCAATCAAGTTAATCGCAATAATCTCAGGCATTTTCCGGGACATTGAACATGTATCCGTTTCGGAATAGGATTGGGGTTTCCCCGGTTTTTCTTATGTGACGGGGAGGTTTACGCGGGCAGACTTATCGCTTCGCCGGATTTGCGATGACGTATGCACCTCGCCGTGTAACGATCGTCGCGGCGAATCCCGTCGCGGAGTTGCAAGGACTACGGGGGG
>VBVQ01006228.1:0-10028 GCA_011636635.1 Tetramorium simillimum | reverse complement strand
ATACGATATCCTCTTTAAACGGCATCGCGCGTCAATGAGGCCTGGTAGGCGCTATACTTGACGCGAGACACTACCGTGCCTCTTGATAAAAATCGTAAAAGGAAGTGTGAAGACTATTTTTTTCTCCTTTATAACTTTAACATACATTTATACACTACAGCCATAAGTAACAGGGGTCGATAATTTGTTCCGATCAGAATTTAAGTCAAAATAACAGAAAATCAGGCAAAATGTGATAAAATGTGAAATTCTAAGTACAAACAGTGAAAAACAGTCGAAATATAACGTGAGAAGATCAGTTCCCTGATTATGTGTTCTTTAAAACTGTAAAAATCATATAGTTACAATATTTTAAGAATGCTTAGCGAATATATGTAGTGTCCTAGACCTATCGCATCATCTGCTATGGATGGATTTCTGAAGTTATTTAAAGACAAAAATCTTAATACGAAAATGTTGAGAAGCGTTTAAAGATAACTAATCAGTTTATCAAAAATCCACGTTCAATTCAGGTCTATCGTATAGTACAATTGTCTTTAAATGTTAATATTTAAATATTAAAATAATTTTACGTGCACATTTTTTAATTTATCTCTTTATAATTGTTCTTATTCATTTTATTAACTTGCTATATGCTAATAATAAAATAACAGCATAAATATTATTTTATCGAATATTGATCTTTAGGGTGTAATAGATCTAGAATACTTGTATATACAAATGATTTAGAATGTTATATTTCGGCAATGTCATATTTCTGAGTAAATTCTGAGATAATTTTTCCTTTTCAAAAATTTTCTCCGAAGTTTAATTTTTGAATTATAAAATAAAATAATTTACTTATTATGGACTGGATATAAGAAATAGATAGGAGTGACATAATTTACTCGTGTCACGTAAGCGTTTACGTGAGGCATCTTCTGCGATCAGCTGCGATAGCTACACACGTAGTATACATACGAACTTTCTTTTTCCCCCTCTCTCTCTCTCACTCATTTACTCATTCACTAATATTTGCCCCCCTCCCTTCAACAAATCAACTTGAAAATTTGTATACAGAGTACATTTTTTTTAATAGTACCATTTTGCTGCCATGACAATGCAGCAACGCCAACCACTCGTCTCATATAAATTTTTACAGCCTTTATTGCGGCTTTTTATATATGCCGCTAAAGTGAAACACGTAGTTATGGTGTATAAAATACATTCAGTGTTATCTGCCTTCACAACGTGACATCTAGTTTCTCTTGATAATGTTTACCGTGTAGTAATTGATGTAATTCTTTCAGTATATCTGCTCCTTGGAAATCTGTTCATTATCGGAATACAAATGCAATGCCTTTCTTCGACGTATAATGAAGTACTTGAGGACATTCAAGAATGCTAGACAAGTCACTAATTGATTTTGTATGAACTCTTGTGCACAAACACATGAAAATAGCAACATAGGCTTCCAACAATTTGGCATTGCGAAGCTCTCCAGATTTGATGTATCTATATTAGATCACAATGATCTACACCACTGCATGCAAACGGTTTTGACGGTGTGACTCTATATGAAGGTAAATCATTATGACTAGGTTCGTAGGGGAAATGCCTTGAAATAAGTGATACATTTTTAAAATATATTTTTTGATATTATTGCTAGCTGAGAACGGTCAATATTTGGTACGAATAGCGATCAATGTTGTCTATGCTCTAGCGTGTAGTTGTGATATTCGTGTGCTATGAACCGTGTAAATGAGTGATTGGCAAGTAATAGTATCTTGTCAATCGTAGATGTTTCTTGTCAATCGACATCGTTAAGTTTTGGAGATGACTACCTATTCTTATGAAGTCGTTTGCGTCGATAAACAGAAATAAAGTGATAATCTGCTATTTCATGCAATAAATGCCTTTGTATTTAGAGTTCTTCCTTACTGATTCCTGAATCATTTTGACAAGGCACAAATTAGAAGATACTAATTCCTGCGTAGTTATGGATTTGTAATTCTGTAGAGCGAAGAATTTAATGTTACTGATAAACATTAACATGCGGATAAAGTAGAGACCAACATTTCTAATTAATTTGGTTAATGATGAAAATTTGACGGATACGTCATGTTCATTATTGATAACAAACGTGACTCGTTTTTATTTCACTGTTTACAGAAAACGGTTTGAATTCCAGTTTTTATTCTTCATGCAGCCAAATGAATCTTACCACCATAAACTTGAATTGATTAGTAGTGAAGGAAATGTTTCTTTCAACAAATGATCAGCTGAGTTTGAGTGCTCACGTGAAACCAGTCGTTTGTGAGAATGCATGAATTTCGATTCGGTGTCTTTTCGATCATTATTTCTCACTGGATTTTATCTAATATAATATTATTGTAGAATCGATGTAGTATACTTTCTCCAATTTGAAGGGTATTGCCTTTAATCTTTTATTTATTAATTGTACTAGTAACAATGAGCCGCGTAGCTCCAGGTATGGTATAATAATTGTCTCTAGCGACATATGAAATTTGTCGCACAATAATCGCGCTGAGTGTTGGCCTTAATCAGGATCAGAAATTTTGGTAGGTTCTTTTGTTTGCATCGGAAAAATCGTGCATTTGAATTCTTAACGTGTTTTTGCAAGTTACATATCAAGGTATCTTAAAGTTACGAATCACATTTAGTTGTGTTTGAAACTGCGGCCACGCGGTATGCATATCCATGAAAATTACCTCGTCTCGATCTAAATTGAGCTGCCATACTCTTTATACAAACATTTTGGCTGTCAGCGTAACAGATCCAGGAAATTCCAGAGAATCGAATTCCAGAGATATCTTGGCTAATGCGGAAAACATGTTTCGTTTTGTTATCTTTAAATGACAAGATTAGATAAATATCGTATTGAAAGCTGCCAGATGTCATCCAACTGCGTGTCCAACGTACACATATTTTCACCTTTATTTATGAAATGAATCGGTTGAGTAGGTTATTCACATGTGGAGTGTTCTTTAATAACTCGAAGTGATTCGATGTCCATTTTCTGAGCTAAAAACCTGCTCCTTGCAACATTTTAATGATTTGGTTGCAAACTTTTTTTGCTTCTGTCTTTGAATTGGCACCTAACATAATAATTGTTGACATAAAAATCGTTAATGATAGTTGTTGATCTTATTGTGTAGATAGATAATTTTATGCTGGCTATTTCATACATGGGCCTCATCGTCAGGAAGGAGATACAAACTGTTTCGTAGGTTACCGTTTGCTATTTGTACACACCAATTCTTCATTTAGATTACTTCGCTAGAATATGATTGGCATTAATATCTAGATTTTGTTGAAACATTTCAACAATGTCTGTTGTGAGAGCGTATTTAAACACGAAAGTGTAAGAGAACTCCAAATATTATCCAAGTATTACTCCAAATTTTTACATTTCTTTAATTATTTAATCAGAACCTTATCAGATCAGATAAAAATAATGCAATCCCAGATAAAATCAAATACGTGTTAATTGCAATTTATGTGCTGTATATTATGTTGTCAAATTGTTGTTAATATTTTAACAAGATATGCTGTTTTAGTTAACGTTGTCAGAAACATTACAAAAATTGAATATAATATGCATCACAATGTAATAGCAAAAATGCGGTAACAATTGAACAGAACTTACCAGCTTAAATAGAACAAATTTTTCAAGCATTATATGTAATAATATGTCGGCAGAATGCACACTGAAATTGTACATAATTGTTACCATAGCATAGTAGCAAAAGGTCAACAGAAATTAAACTTATCTGCGAACACGTACGCTATGGTAACAGAAACACAGTAAAAATGCAGCATGCTTTGATGTCATACAATAATATTTTATTTAATGATATTTAAATGTAATTTTTTCATTATCGCTAGATGGCGTGACAAAAAGTAAATTCGAAAATAAAAACAATGCACTGAAAGTATAACAAGCAATTCAATTAGGTTGTAAAAATTTAAATTTACAAAATTTTTAAATTTTAGTAAACTTTGAATGTATAGTATTAATTGTTATTTAGAAAATTAATACATAACACTTGCGACTAGATTTTAAATCTTTCTCTCAACAAATTGAATTTAATATTACATTTTTAATATGTATATGTGTGCATGTGTAAACCTGTATATCCATTTCTGCCATATCTTTGCTGCTATATTGTGACAGCCCAGTATAAACACAATGTAAGAATAATGTAACTTCATTATTATAATTTTCCATTCAACAATATAATTACAATGTAGCATGTCTTGTACATAACAGTTATATTGTTGAATAGAAAATTTTAACATTGACGTTATATTACTGTTACTTTGTGTTTACTGGAAACAGATGCTCAATTTTTGCTCTTCATCTGTCGATAATTGATATTGCAGGTTTTGATATTGGTTGCGTTTCTAACCTCATGATAGCATGTCATGCTTCATTTCTGCTACGCTTCTGCCATTATGTGTTGACATATTGTGCTGTCAGAAATAAAGGTTAAACGAGGATGCAGTGGAGCAGCATAAATCTGCTGCAAACTCATAATTGAATCTGCTGACATACTGCTAGCATTTTGCTTACTAGGAATGTAAAATTAATTTCTTCTGCGGAAATTTTTTTACTGGTACTCTTTTATTTGAGAGGTAGTATAATAATAATCAAAAATCAATCGACTTAAGTGTTTGCTGTTGTCCAGTAAACACATGTGTACTGACATGTGTATTGTGTGTGCTTCTTTCTACGAGTGATTTTTTTTGTCGTAAAATATCTACAAGGTAATATTAATGTGAGTTAGTGAGCGAATTTGTGTGTGCGTGTGCGTATGTGTGTGCGTGTGCGTGTGTGCGTGAGAGAGAGAGAGATAGAGAGAGAGAGAGAGAGAGAGAGAGAGAGAGAGAGAGAGAGAGAGAGAATTATGTGTGTCTACTACATATACAGTTGATCGCAAAAGACGCCTCACATAAGCCCGCATCTGACAGTAAATCGCGTCACCTCTACCCATCTCTTGTATGCGGGCCGTAATAAGTAAACTATTTTACTGTATAACTCGAAAACTAAACCCTATGACATACGGTGCTGATTTTGTTGATTGATTTGTTGCGTGCTGCTTAGCGAAATGCTTTGCGTGATCCGATCATAAGAGTGCTACTAATTTTGGTCTCAGACATGCAGATTATTTAACAGATAACAGATGCATTTTTTGACTTTTTTTCTAGACCTCTATCAGAGTTCAAATAGCTTCTTTTATCCATTTTTTCTTTTCATTACTTTTGCAATGCGTAGACATATTTTTTTTCTTTACTTAAATTGCCGATACTTGATGTGAAGAAAATACTTGATCACATGAGGCTGTATCCTTATATGATGAATGTTCCTGTGTGATTGGGTCTCATAATGAACGAGTATAAATCACGCAAAAAAATAGCATCAAATTTATCGAAAACTAGCATGCACACAGCAGCATGTAGCATGCAATATTTCAAACTGCATAACCAGTATTACTGCTAGTAAAATGTCTCGCATGTGATTCAACATGAAAAATTGCATTGTGTCGTAGGTTTGAACTTCAAGAAAATTTTCAAGAAGGAAAAATCGTTTCGGGAATACGATATTGCAAGGACATAAGAGTGTTCTAAATCATTCTGTATGTAATGTACACGATATCCATGATAATAACTTCAGCAGTTTATCATTTAAAATAGAAAAATAAAAGACTGATTAATTATTTTTAATATCACTTTAGATTTATTTGGCTACTTACTTATTACGTAAATGACCACGCCTGTCTCGACGAAACCTGGAATGCATCCGCGTTCCCGTTTTTTCCAGTCGGTAAGTATATCCCGCATCCACTCATTACCGAACAATTCGATCAATAGATATTCGATTCTTTGTGATGCCATACCGAGTAGCACTAAAAAAAAGAAATATCTTATTAAAAGTTGCTTTAAAACGTAAAATCATATGAAGATGTAAAAATAAGTAGAGACGTGTCTTACTTAAAAAGAAAGCGTATGATGCAGAGTGACATATAAACTTGACAAATGGCTTCTTCATAAACAATCCCATTTGTGAAGTGGGTGCCATCATATAGATAGTACTGTAAACCGGAAACATTGCACCAAGTTTGGCAACCTCCATTAACTGCGCTATCATGCTTTTCCTTCTGAATCCCGGAAGACCATCGTACCAAATAGCAGCCAATAATTGTTGCACATTCGGATGAGAAACAAACTTAAATGAAATAAATAAAAACTATAAATATTTTATAACTGGCCAAACTAGTTTTAGCCTAGGCCAAACGATCGTTTTGGATAGAGTTCCAAAAATGGGTCACTTCCGGTTTCAATAAAACTTTGTCATCAAACATGGTGAGGTCGTCATTAATATGGACATGTGTGATCTAGTTTAATCTAGGCTAATCTGGTTTAGCCTGAAATCGAGTTTGATTGATAACATGTATATGTAACATATACATAATTAAATAAGGTTAAATATTAAGGACATACATATGTACATACGCTATACTTTCTTAACATTATCATTATTATTATTGTTAGCTCTATATATTTTTATATTTCATGAATACAAGTACAAATACAAACATGCAAAATATATTATTATATATAGACAGTCTACATACTTGTTTCTGCTTATATTTAATAGCTAGCTTGAGCCGATCCAGTGTCTGTCTTTCCCCAGGGTCCCAATTCTCGCCAGTAGGATTGTAGTTTAACATTACTTCCAATTCGTAAGACGTACGCGCGTGGTCCAGTAAAGAAGTTGCAAATTGTTGGGTTTGTTCCCGCATCTCCTGGATCCATGTATAATTATATTTAAGACATGTATGTGTATATACATGTATGTACATATTTTTCCACATAAACACATACATATATTAATTTATTAATAAAAATAATGATCTGTACGGTTTTACTATAGTAATACATGCGCTATTAATCGGCGTGCATAATTAAAATGTACACATGCATGTATTTTTTTCACATAAATACAAATAATTCATTATTTTTATTAATATCTATTTCCAATCTAAATCCAATTTCTATAAGAACTGTGCGGAATACTTTGTCATCATTTTCGAACTTTCTGATTATTTCGAAAAAGAAATGCAATATTTTCAAACAGATTCGAAATTAATTCAAACCTATAAATATCTCGAGAATCAAGAGTATTTTACTTCTAAGTAAACTCAAACCTGAGTCAAATGAGCAACTACAACAGGAAAATAAATGTAATTTTAAAACTTGGATAACATAAACATTTATATGAAATTATTTTATTGAAATTATTTTTGCGTTGCTAAATTCACCGTTGTAAATACTTATGAAGTCAGAACAAATAAAGACAGACAAATACGGATGAACATATAACTTGCTATAAGTACGAATAACACTGTTCGCATTCATTGAAGTAAGTTGAATACTCGTGTTTCCTCACGCTCGCCGCGCTTGATCTAGATCTGGAGAAATATATACATTACATGATTTTGATCTAAATCCGGTTTTAGAGAGCACCCAGTATGTAAAAGATCAAGATTATAAGCGATAAATTTCAGTTATGATCGTTTAAAGAGTCTAAAACAATCTGGACAGAAAGAGGGGCACTGGAGGAGGGGAAGAGAAAAATTAGCGAGTTAAATACGTTGTACTGGGCGCGAAATTCTTGTTCCATCCTGCTGAGCCGACGCAGTTCCCATGAAAGCTCGAAGGCCGTCAACAATGGGTCTCTCGATGAAAGCGCGATTAGAGATGATGAAGTAAGCGCTCGATATGCATTTATTCGAGATTGCGAGTGTCGGAGAGAGTCCTGCTCGCTGGAAGTGACACATTCGTCGCAACCGCACCTAAAACAAAGTGACAATGCCGTTTTCCTTCGTCTTTGCAAAGATTATGTAATTATACAGGAATAATACAGAAAAGAAAATATAATTAATATAGAATTTATCAAAAAAGTTTCAAGTTGTTAAATATTTCATGTGTGTTGATTGAAACGTAAAAATAATAATAATAATAATGAGAACTAATAATAATAATAATGAATGAGAACTATTATTATAAAGTATATTTTATTCTTTGTATACCTAGCATCGTGAGGTACTGGAAGAGTCGCACCGCGATCTAAGAGCAGTTTTAGTATTTCGTAATTATTTTTATGAGCTGCTAAAATCAATGGAGTTATATCAGACGTAAAATTCGATGACGAATCTGCAGCTTCCCAACTCTGAAGTAAAAATATCGTTTCTATTTTTTCATAATCAATCACTGACTTATTAATATACAAGAAATTTGAGTTAAATCACAATTGTTTTGTATCAAATTCAGATTAATAGTAGAATCACTAAATAGATCATTTCTACGTACAATTGTATCCGAAAAATGTATACTAATCTGCTCTATTTTGCTCTATTCTTTTATTACTGAAATAATTTATATTTATATAAAAACAGAAAATTAATTAATTTTTGGAAACATTAATTTTTCCGTATAAACTTCAATAATTTTAAAATCAATATGTATTTTAAACATTTAAGAAGTATAAATGGTATCAATTTATGATATATCTTAATTAAAATACAAGATAAAAGTCTATTATTTTCTTTATAAATAAAGCTGCTATTCTCGATGTTCACAAGATTATTTTATGCAGATAGGATATAAAAGAAAACTTTTTTTATTTTTTTAATTTAAAAAAGATATTAAAAGAAAATAAAATTTGAAGACCTAGAAATTCACTAGGGATATAAATCTCTTATGTTCCTTGAGGAAGTTTATATTGAAAATTTTATATTTTGAAAATTGACTGAAAATTTAAACTATTTCTATTAAAGATGCGAAAATACATAAATCGCTAATAAAATTAATAGAAGAAGATGTGATAAAATAATAGTATTATCGGTCTCACGTAAGGTTGTCCCGGCTTGTGCATTTTTTCCTCCCATTCTAATAAAACTTCCACCGCCTCCACATATTCCTCTTTAATGGCATGCAAAAGTGCATCCTAAAAGATGCATGAATTAGGTTTTAAGCGCTTTACGCTTTTAAGCGTCAGACTTATAGCTAAGACTCTGTGTAACATGAATAGTTAATAACAATACCATTTGTAGCGACCTATATCGTTTTATACATAATAGAAACTTTATTTATTAACAAATATTTGTTCTATTTTTCATCTTATTTTATTATTGTTCAATATATTTGTGTTTCAATAATTTCATTAATATTTCACTAATAAATTTTGCTTATAAAAATCAATGATAATACGTTTAGTAGCGTTCAAATTTGAATTGAATATCTTGAATACTTTCTGTGACGGTACATGGTGACCCAAAATGTGTCAGATGTATGCACGGAACCATTATTAGCGTATCCCGGTAGACATCGATTATGGTACATCAGCGTGATACGTACTACCAACAATAATTAGGGCAGCGGCCATCGCATAATTTTCATGAGAGACACCGTACCGTTTCGACCCCACGATATTTACCTTCACTTCAATTCCCAATTCGAGCAGCAGCTTGATAAGGTCGATATTTTCATTTTCAATAGCGGCTATCAATGCCGACCGATTTAACGGATCGACACAATTGATATTTAATATCTCCGGGTGATCTCGATTCTCCTCGATTAACCTATTTGATAAATTATTACAATTATTACCATTTTTTGTTACTAATATGATATATTCGCTATACAATATTTAATATTTTTTATTATTTCGTATTTTTAAAGAATTTATTTATAATAATAATTATGAGAATCTTATTATAGTAATCTTCACATTTCATGTGAAGATTCAATTCGTTTTGGTAAAACATAGAGT
The DNA here is from genome assembly GCA_011636635.1 of Tetramorium simillimum. Classification (NCBI taxonomy): domain Eukaryota; kingdom Metazoa; phylum Arthropoda; class Insecta; order Hymenoptera; family Formicidae; genus Tetramorium; species Tetramorium simillimum. The sequence continues at coordinate 190 of VBVQ01006228.1, read as the reverse complement.
ATTTTACATACAAGTAAAACATATTTTTACATAAAGCTCATTTTCAACTAACAATGCATTAATTGATAATTATCTAACAATTATCAGCTTTATCTATAATTGTACTTTTTTAGTCAATATAATAATTATTTTAAAAAGACACTTTATCAGTAAGAATATTTTTAAGAAATCATTACTCATTATAATTTTC